>JAJJWW010004954.1:0-80377 GCA_023531295.1 Papaver armeniacum
ACAATAATTTCAACTGATGAAGAGATTTTTCTCTACTCTCAAGAGTATGGAGAATTGGAGTTCCCCTGGACTTGAAGGATTTCAAGCAGGATTTTACAAAAGTCAATGGAGCATTGTAGGAGAAGATGTTTGTATGATGGTCAAGAGGTTTTTTGAAACCAAACACATTCTTAAGCAGATTAACAAAACATACATCTCTTTAATTCCTAAAAAGAAGAAATGTATTTGTGCAGCTGATTACAGGCCAATTGGCTTGTGTAATACTTCTTACAAAATGATTTCAAAGGTTTTGGTCAGCAGGATGAAGCCACTCATGGAGAAGATTATTTCTCCTTATCAAGCTGCTTACGTCTCTGGAAGATTAATTAGTGACAATATTGTTATTGCACAAGAGATTATTCACTCAATGAAGAAGAAAAGAGGTGAAACATGTTGGATGGCATTGAAGATTGATATGTCAAAGGCTTTTGACATGTTAGAGTGGTCTTTTTTGATGAAAGTTCTCTCTTACTTTGGTTTCAGTGATGATTTCTGTGACTTAATATATCAGTGTATTAGCACTACTTAGATGTCTGTCATGCTTAATGGGTCTCCATGTGAAGAATTCACTCCTACTAGAGGAATTAGACAAGGTGATCCTCTATCACCTTATCTATTCATTCTAGACATGGAGTTACTTTCAAGGAAACTCATCAATGCTCAACAGGAAAACAAAATTAAAGGTATTAACGTGGTTGCTTTATCACCAACCATTAATCATTTGCTCTTTGCAGATGATTTCTTGAACTTTACTCAAGCAAATATTTCATCAGTTAACAATTTATTGGAGTTACTTCATGATTTTAGCTCCCAATCAGGACAAGTCATAAATTTTGAGAAGAGTGTTGTTCATTTTAGCAAAAAAAACAAAGCCAGAAGTTGCAGAAACACTCAGACAAATCCTTGGAGTCAAAGCAATGAATTCAAAAGAAAAATATATTGGTTCACCACTTATTCTTGGTCACTCAAAGCAAGAGCCTTTCAAGAGCATCAAAGAAAATTTTGAATCCAGATTTTCTACTTGGTCTTCTATCTCACTTTCTCAAGGAGGCAGAGGAACTATGATCAAGCATGTTGTTAATGTTGTTCCTATTTTATCAGATGGGAACTTTCAAGATTCCAGACAATCTTCTTAAGCAAATGACAAGTATAAAGAGGAATTTTTTTTGGGGATACAATATCAACATAGGGCATAACCCAATAGCTTGGTCAAATATTTGCAGGCCCATTGAGATGGGGGACTGGCTGTTAGAGACTTACAGAAACTCAATTTGGCCTTGCTAACAAAGTTGGCCTGGAGAATATGCAGTGAACCTGATAGCTTTGAAAAAGCGGGGGTACAACAACCTCACCCAATATTTCAATTAGCAATTTGTATGGACTAACTCTATACTTTTAAGAGAATCAACTAGACAGTCAGACTCAATCTTAATAAAAAGTATATCAAGGAGTTAATATCTCTATCTCTCGATTTGATCTTTACTCAAGCAAATGGAAATCTGCGAGTCTTTATCAAATACTAGAGAGATAAACTTGGATGGTACCAAAGACCAATATCCAAGTGTCAATCAATGTAAATCAACAACCAAAGGTTGGATATTCTAATTGATTGATCTTAACGCACAACTTGTGATATTTCAATTATATAAAAAAATATAATGCGGAGAATAGAAATAACACATACATTTAAGTTTTGTTAACGAGGAAACCGCAAATGCGAGAAAACCCCGGGACCTAGTCCAGTTTGAACACCACATTTGTATTATGCCGCTACGGACACTAGCGGCCTACTACAAACTAACTCGATGCTGGACTGTAGTTGAACCCTAATCAATCTCACACTGATTCAAGGTACAGTTGCGCTCCTTACGTCTCTGATCCCAGCAGGATACTACGCACTTGATTCCCTTAGCTGATCTCACCCACAACTAATATTTGCTACGACCCAAAATCGAAGACTTCAATAAACAAATATGTATCACACAGAAAAGTCTACGATGATAGATAAATCTGTCTCCCACAGATAAACCTATGAGTTTTTGTTCCATGTTTTGATAAATAAAGGTGAACAGGAACTAATTGATAACCCGGACTTATATTCCCGAAGAACAGCCTAGTATTATCAATCACCTCACAATAATCTAAATCGTATGGTAGCGAAACTAGATATTGTGGAATCACAAACGATGAGACGAAGATGTTTGTGATTTCTTTTTATCTTGCCCTATCGGGTCAATTATTTAATTAAACTCGTACGATAGAAAATGGCAAGATCAGATCGCTCAACTACAAGAGAAGTAGTTTCGTCTGGCTTCACAATCCCAATGAAGTCTTTCAGTCCTTAACCTACAGGGTCTCGAGAAGAAAACTAATTTTAAAGGAGAATCGACTCTAGCAAAACCAACCATTATCATACAGGAGGTGTGGGGATTAGTTTTCCAGTTGCTAGAGTTCCCCTTATATAGTTTTCAAATCAGGGTTTGCAATCTAAGTTACCTTGGTAACAAAGCATTCAATATTCACCGTTAGATGAAAAAACCTGATTCAACCAAACTAATATCTTTCAACCATTAGATCGAAACTTAGCTTGTCACACACAAATGAAATGTATTCATTTAGGTTTGAGTAACCGTACCTAAACGTGTACACTTAGTTGGTTCACAAATAGTTAACCAATGGTTAGCCATATGAGCACTTTCATATTAACCGTATTCATCTTTCTCATAACTAGTTCAAATGACTCATAAAAACTAGTTCAAGAGTTGTTCAATTGCTTAGGTCTTTATTCGTAGACACAATTGAAGCAAAATCGGTTTGATCCACTTGAATCAATTCATGAACAATATAGTCACGGTTTGCAAAGATTGCATTCCTTATAATTTATTGTTTTAAGTTCATGAACTACCTATTTGAGAAATAACCAGCTTGGGTACACATACGGGTATGCGTACCTTAGCTACCGGATTTGAGTTTACAAACTTGGCAGAAATTTTCGGTTCGAAAACTTCCGTGGATACGCGTACGGGTATGCGTACCTAAGGTGACTGGTTAACTAGTTTGCAAACTTACAAACTCCAACAGAAATTTTCGGTATGAAAACTTCCGTGGGTACGCGTACTCAACCTGTCTCCTTCACCAATACCGCATGCACACATATGCACGCACTTGATTTCCAGCACATGGATTTATACACTAATGTGCGAACACACTATATATGCTTATATCCATAATTGGTAATCTCAACACTACATTTCAATCATTGAAACATTCTTCTATAATGTTATAACAATCGTTATTCACGACTATCGTCATCAGCGCTATTTTCAAGATTGAAACATCATCATGACTTTCGTCACGGCTAAAGATGAAAATGGTTAAAGCGAAAGCTCACCAACACATATTTCGAGAAAAAGATAGGCGAGTAAACTCGGCTCGAAATATCAAATGTGTATGTATGAAAACTATCATACTTATACGACTATTGTCTCAAGAGTAGGAGATAGAGTAGATTTTTGAGTGACAAATGAGTTCAAGTCTCCACATACCTTTTTGTCGGATGAAGTTCCACTTGTTCCTTGAGTAGTTCTTCGTCTTCGTAAGATGATCGCCATGGAGTCTGGAGCTCAACTACACTTAACTATCCTAGACCGAGACTTAGTCATAAATAAACTAGAAATCAAGACATATAGCTTTGATCACTAATATTGACAAACATGCTTGAGATAGCAACACATGCGAGTTCGACCGAGCAATGCTCTAACAAGCTTAATGGCTCAAATTCTTGGCAATAAATACTTCAAAACTGGTGACTCAATTCATCAAAGTATCTCAGCAAAAAACTGCTCATACACTTGGAATGACATTTCAAAAGGACTATAGATTGTTCAGCAAAATTATTTCATGGAAATCAACAATGGTAGGAAAACAAAAATATGGAAAGATAGATGGATTCCTGGTATGTCTCATCCTCTTACACCAAAGAATGAGTTTTTTAGATTCTATAAATATGTTGATGAACTGATGCTTCATGATTCTGCACAATGGAATGTCAGCCTGCTATCTATCTTATTTGATGCTAATACCTCCCTTAAAATTCAAGCACTTTTTATAGACAACAACAAAGAGGATCACATGATATGGATGCTAGCAAAAGATGGTTTATTTTCTGTTAAAAGTACTTACAAAATGCTGACTTTCAATGATAGTGAAGTACAAGTTAATGGAGTGACAGTAAACAAAAAGGTCTGGAAAGCTTTGTGGAGTTGTAAAGTTGCACATCGTATTAAATTGTTTGCTTGGAAATACATAAGAGGTTTAAATTCCACTAAATTTAAGAGGGCTACATACAATTCAAGCTTGGATACTTCTTGTGATATCTGTGGCTGTCATGAAGAGACTATGGAGCATCTTATAATATAGACATGCCAGAGATGTATGGATAGGAATTGATATTACATTGATGCAGTTAAAGACAATTGCAACTCAGTCTCAGAATGGGTAATTAGCTGGTTCACTGCTCCTAACTTTAGTGAAGATGAAAAATGGATCTATTCACTAATGATTGGAGCTAGGATCCTATGGAAAGACAGATGTGATGTTGTTTTCCAAGGAGTATCTTTAAACCCTCATAATTTTGTGCATAAAATACACTATCACCTGGCTTATCATTTACATGCTAATAACACTACTATAACCAGTCATGATTGTATTACTGTTTCTACATGGAAACCACCTATAGAGGGTGTTCTTGAATTCAATATTGATGGCACTTTTGATTATCATACTAACCAGTTTGGAATTGGTGTTGTTATTCGTGACAATTCAGGTAGCTGCCTTGGAATCAAAAGAACTCATAGAAATGAATCATTAAATCCGGAGGATGTGGAGTGTTTGGCTATTCGTGAGGTGTTACACTGGGAAATGAGATTGAATTATTCAAAAGTTCAAATAGAAGCAGATGTCGGAGCTGGTTATACAATCCATAAATGGGCAGACACTCCTCATTCAATGGGAAAATAGGAATCTAATAAAAGAGATCAAATACAATCTCGAGTTTTACTTCTTGTTCTTTTAATTTTGTCAGTAAAGATAATAATCAGGTGGCTGATGCGTTAGCTAAGTCAGCTAGAGAAGGAAACATCTCTGATGAGAATTTCAGTCAGTTTGAACCTTGTATTTGTAATCTCCTTGCTGGAGATCAAAACTTCACCCATTAATATAAATTTTTCTAGTTATAAAAAAAAAGAATAATAGAGAAATGGATTTATTTGAAGGGATTTTTGGTGGAGTTCATTTGGGGTTTAACATTTTCCTCTTTCTTTCAACAATTTTTGAGGAACAAATCAAAAAGACAAAACAAAGCCAAAACCAATTTCTTGAATAAGCCCTACAGCCCACCCCACGAAGGGTGAGATTTGTGTGCAGTGGATTTGACTTTTTTTTTCTTCTAATGTTTGTCAAGAGTTGTTGTTTTTCTTTATCTTTCCAGAATCCATATACATTTCAATCTATTAGATCCTTCTTCAATTACAAATTTTGTATTTTATCTCTCCAATTTCTGCTTTTTGTAGAATAAATCTTTATAGGTTTTAATCAACTTTGCTTCTTCTTTTTATCGTTCACCCAATTTTGTATTTATCAATTTCTTTGATGTCATTTTGTTCGAATTGATTCCTAAAGTTTTAAGTCTATAATTAAATTTATTAGTATTTGTTACTGGATGAAGTTATGGTAGTGATTATGGAGGGAGGATCCGCTCACACTATCTCACACTTTTAGGAGACATTTATCTAAATAAAACTTAAACTTAAACAATATTTAAGGCTAATATTTTTGGAATATGTTGGTCTTACAAAGCTGTACATATTCACAAAAAATGAACACAATATGAAATACCAAACATCACCATGTACTAGTCTTATAACGGTTGAAAATTCGTTTTGGAATGTGTTAATATTTCTATGTATATCTTTGTAAGACAAACATATCCCAAGTATATTGGCTTCAATTTGTGAAATAATGTTAAAATAAAAGTGTGAGGGGTCCTCGATCCCTCGTGATTATGAGAGTATGGTTTGTTGAATATATGCGATGTTATGTTATCGTTGGTTTTAACATCCTGCATATGAGTATAATCTTTTTAGTTTTCCAAAACCTCAGTACAAACCTATCATCTATGTTGAATATAATCTTTGTTATTAGTGACATATTTTTCAGATAAATCTCTTTTTTTCTTCATCTACCTTCTAACCATGCGTATCTCTGCCTTAAATAATCATTTAAAACAATTTTGAACTCCTAGCATGGACAACCAAATGAACCAGTTGAAGATTTTACATTCATTTTTGGTTATTACAAATTCTAGTCAACGTTTTTTAAAGGTTCTGACAAACCCACCAAAACGGAAATGAGAGATAGAGTACAGAGAGTCAGAGACCATGGAAATACTTCTTAAACGCAAAAGTTTTTTTTTTTACCTTTATGAGTTCAACAACCAAACTAAAGCTTTTATAAAAAAGAAAAAACTACTCTAATGCCTGTATGAAGTTAAGTACTCAACACTTAAGAAAATGCAATCTACGGTATTTGATAAACCCAGATACTATTGGTACGGGTGTGTACATGATCAAGCTTTCCATTATCTTTCAACCAAAGTTGTACACTATCCCTGCCCATGCATGTGGATAAAAGTATTATCTGGTTCGGAAATGGGTACTTTGTAGCGCAAGTTTCTTTTCATGCTATGTATGGGTGATCAATTTAGATAGGGTCGTGATCAATTTTGTCCGTCGAAATTGGAGATATCCCAACCGGATTTTTTGCCCACTGTATACATTGCTTTTTGACAAAATTATAGGGGCGTAAGATAGATCTCTACCGTCCGAAATTCTGAACGATCTCGACCACTCTTTAGCCCACATACATACACGCCACATTTCCTTGGAACATTGATGTTAATTAACCAAAACCTTTTCGAAGTTTAGGATAGTCACTAGCTTGTTCACGTGAAGGGAGGTGGAGGTGTGTTGTTTGGAAGAGTTTTCAGAATTTTGGGTAACTAGGTGCTGGATGATGAGATAAAAACAGAGAAGATGGGTATTTATTTATTTTTGAAATAATTAAGAGAGGAAAAAATGGTAAGGATCTAAAGAGAAAGTGAGTGAAAGAAAGTGAGAGAAAGAGAGTAGGAAAGTGGAAAAAGGAAGCGTTCTTGAAGTTCTTGATAAAGTAAGCTGATAGTCGAGTTTAGGTATAAAGAAGAGATTAGAAAAGTTTAGAGAACCAGAACTCTATTGATTTTTTTGTGCATCGTACATACATGGGGACATATACTGAAAAGACGAGGGTACCAAAATATACCACAATCTTAAACTTTTCCACCTATAAGTCCTCTTACCGAAAGTGATTGTCTATGGACTGAGTCGAGACAATACAACGAATCGGTATTCACACTTTGTGTGATCGTCTATGGATACGAGATCGAGACAATACAACAAACAAAGTGTGATTACTTGATAATAGGTTCGGACTTAACCAAACTATATAGGATCACTATCAAGTAATACGGAGTTAACGTTTAATAACAACAATTATAATTGCGGAAAACAAAAGTAAATGACACAACAATATTTTGTTAACGAGGAAGCCGCAAATGCAGAAGTACCCCGGGACCTAGTCCAGAATTGAATACTCTCAGAATTAAGCCGCTATACAAAATCAAACCAACTTCGTATAGTTGAGACCAAGCAACTAAACCTATAGTTCACCTAGTTTCTTCAGTATCCCTGCGCTTCCGACATTCGATAAGTGCACGCACTAGAACAATTCATTTGGTTATTATTCCAAACAGTAAAGGAACACCAAATCTGTTCGGTAACAACTCTATTCAATCTCAGTGATATGAGTTAGACAAAGGTTCTTCTGTTTAATCCAATAAACTCCTCTGTCGGGTTTAGATCTATCTATCCGACAACTACCAAAGTAAAAGAGTTTAGATTTTGCAATCAAATATAGAATCTACCAAGATACTATATAGTGATGCCGATCTACGTAACTAATCAATCAAATCCTTCAAAGATAAACTGATTATAGTTGGATCCCAGCCGATCAAGTTTTGTGCACACCAAAGATTTGAAACCATTAAGAAATCTTATTTGTCTTCAAATCTTCTTTAATCTTCAATAAACACCTGCAAACCACAACTTGAATCTCTTGTGATCAATCACGCACATAACGGAGTCTTTTAACAATAGATTATCACAAGACGTCTTTAAATCTACAATCAGTTCTAAAGATCCCGTCGACACTTCGATCTAGTTTGAGTGAATCTTATATCAGATGAGAAGATTCTCAAGAATAAACAAACTAAGTGCAATTAAAGTTCAACAACCGTTAGTCAATCAAATCAAATCGAAAACTAATAATACTACAATTATCTAGTTTCCCACCAACGGTACTCGTAGAGCTTCTTGATCCCACAGAAGTCTCTAAACGAGCGGTCGTACGAGATTTCGCCTAATTAGGGTACTTTCCACTCCGAATAGACGGCTCTACCAGTAACAACACAACAAGGTAGTTTTGCTGGCTCTTAGGATAGTTTGCTCGAAATGCAAACTTGGGTATTTATAGATCAAGGATGTTTGGACACCAAGGGATTTCCAAAACCGAAATATTCTTAAGATATGCAATAAATGCCCAAATCGGTTTTCATAATTCCTGGAAATGCTCTGTCCAATATTACCGAAATCTCACTAGAAAATATCCGATTAGTAAATGCACATTACCAATTTTTATTTTCCAGAAATATGCATTTATTTGTTGGTAATTAAAAGCATATAAAATTAATAACCTTAATTAAAAGATTCTTAATTTATTTCGGTCCGGGATCTCCTTGAGTTATTAAGGAATATCTTTGAACAATAAAATAAGATAAGAGTTACTGAACATGTTCAAAGTATGTCGACATCTTTTTCTTTGTAAATCCTTTTTCATATTTACAATATTGGAACCGATTCTACCACACTTCCAAAAAAGTTTAGAATTGGTTCATCTGTATACCAAGAACAACTATGTGATTGATCAAATATCAATACACTAATCATGGGTAAATGGTTCTACCAAACACAAGGATCGGTTCTACCTTAATATGGTTACTGGGACCGGTTACCAGGATAGATTGCGTCAATTACCAGGACCAATTACTATATTCTCATGGTATTATTTGTGATCGGTTACACTAGTCACTAGGATCGGTTACACAATTTACCAGGACCGGTTGTGCAAATTACAAGGATCGATTACACAACTCTTTTGTGATTGGTCATACCAATTACCAGGATCGGTTACACCAATTATAAATATCGATCATACCATCTTAGGTGATTACTTAGGATCGGTTACACTAATAAAAGTCATACCAATACATAAGTCAAGCATTGTGACTAGTTTTACCAAGATACATAACAAGTTATGATCGGTTCTACTAACTCACACATATTGGTAATCCAAAGATATGCAATGAATAACAATACCAATAAGCCTAGCGATTTCCCTTTCGATTCATAAAACAAGTTCATGAATGTACTTCCTTTAAACAAATGTAAACATTGTTTCCTAGGATGAAATCTTCACCTTTACCCATACACATAATCACAAAAGCATTCATATGATTATGTCGATGTCTTATATACGAAGTTCAAAAGATAAGCATTATAATTCGTATTCTAATTCCTAAAAACTATGTCTACTAGAGTATAATCATTCACAGCTTCGCATTTATGTTTTCAATATAGCACGACTTGAAAGATACGTTAGGAATGAAACAGTTCAAGTCACAATATTACTAACATCAAGAGGAAGGATGATTTCGTCGATGTAACTTGTTACTTCTTCACATTATTCAAGTCTTTGAGTAATACTTGTATGTCTCATAATCCTAATCTGTCTAGCCTAACCTATACAAAGTTGTCTCTAGTATATAATCAAGCGACTCTTTAATTGAGTTTTGATTCACTAAAATATGACAACCAAACTTGACATACCAACACTTGGTGGTTTCAACCGAGCTATGCTCTAACAATCTCCCCCTTTGTCAATTTTAGTGACAAAACTCTCTATACATATGGATAAACAAATTACAAAAATTCATCATACATACGCTTGATTCCAAGTTTCAACAGCATAATAACCTGCATATATTCAATCCATAAATGCCGTTGTTGACCTTTAAATAACAAAGCTAATACTCCCCTAAAGGTGAGATAGGTAGATTTTCAATCCGCACATCTTTGTTATTTCCCTTTTGTAGTCCAAATAACTACAATCATCATATGATATGTTTCTCCCCCTTAGTCAATGCTTTACTCTTTCGTTAGATATAACGTTTAAGCACAATTGTCCTTTCCTAAGTGATAAAAATCACTTGTTTACTCCATATATTTCTTCCCCTTTTTGTCACAAAATGACAAAGGTCCGAGCAAATACCAAAACCTAAACGATCTTACAAATTTAAAAGAATTGTACAACCTATAAGAGTTAAACACGAAGGTTTCACATACCATTTTAGATAACCAATATCAAAACTGAAACTACAAGTAATTTGTTTTAATATGTTATCAGGAAAACAATAACCCGAAGCAATTTTCCCTAATAGTTTAACAAATTGACTAAGAAACTTAGTTCCTTATTTCGATTAGACCAAAATAAAGATCAGAATTAACTTTATTTTTCTCATCAAGCTCTAATTATTCAGATAATAACTTTGACCTTACACTTTATACAAGACAAGTACTAGGTTAGTTAACTAATATTTCTTGTCAAGGCATTCGATTAGACTTGAATAACTGAATCCCTTACTTTGATAAGTCTAACTAAGATCAGAATTAACTTAGTTTCTCTTATCTGGAATCGAATTGGACTAAACAAATAATCCCATATTTTGTTAAGCCATAAACAATACATACAAACCAAATAAATAGACTTGCACAATTATTTCTCTTAACCGGAAGCAATTGAAACAAACATGGACATTAAAGCACCGCAATTGCACCGAAATTTCGTTAAGTCTAAAACAATTGACACCAAACAATAAAGAAAGATATTGAACCAGTTTTTCTTAAACGGAAACAATTGAATCACACACACACACACATACATCCATACACACATAATGGAATCAACATCAATTGTACCGAATTTTGTTAAGCAAAAGCAAAATATATGCAATAAACTCAAGCTTTTATTAAACAGGAAAACGATTAACTAACAAATTTGTTACCTCAGATTCCGCATCCTCTTCTTCCCAGAAAGATATATCATTAAGCGCAAGTTTAAGTTAGAACTCTCGCCTATTGTGTTGTCATCCTCTCGCAAGAACAAAAGAACAACAACAAAAGCAACCTTTACCAGAGAAAGGTTGAATCGGTTTTAATTAATGCGTGCCAATGGCAAAAGTTGGAAACCCGAAACACATATGCTTTTATGTTAAACACTCAATTCAACATATTGTGAGTTTTTCAAATTTCACATATGAGTTTCAATCGGAACACCTTATGATCCTTTGATAAAGTCTACCAACATGGGCTAGAACTTAATCCCGCTAAATCAAAAAGCCACACAAACCATAAGGGTTCACACATCATATGAGATCGAATATTAAGGTTAATAAAACTGAAATCAAACATCCCATAAACACATAACAATACTATAAAGCATTCAAGCACATGCTATCTAATCGAAAAAATGTCAGAAGAAAAATTATAAACTAATAATTTTATTCATAAATAGACCTTATACAATAATTGAAATAAATCAAAAACGGTTGTCTATTTTGTTGCAACTTAGTCCTTCATATCAGTGGTAGAGGAAGGCAGATTATTACTATCAGTCTTCAGCTTGTGAATTTTTTCAAGTAGATAACCTTGTTACTTGACCAGTATTTCTTGCAGCTGAGAAGTTTTTGTGAAGGATTCTGCAAGAATATGTAATTTTGTTTTTGATTGAACACAAAAGTGTGTCAATGCTTCAATACACTGATGTTTCTTCAGCATATTCTCTCTTTCCTTCTTGCTAAGCCAATCTCTATTTTTGATTTTTCTCTTTGAATTCTCAATATCAAGAGAAGGTGCAAACTTATTCTTAGATTGATCTTTCAGATCCAATACTCTATCAAGAGAAGACATCGGATCCAGACTCATAGTTCGGACAAGGAATGACCAAAGAAGGAGAATGATCTTTTTATATTTTTCATACTTCTGAAAATATAATATTCCTATAAATACGAATATCTTAAATATATTTTTATTTTATTTTTTGGTTTTTATTCCCATAATCTACACATAAGTGTCTTGAATTTTTACTTCCTTACACACAGATTCGGCACACAAGGTGAGGAAGTAATTCTAATACCGATTAGGTGGTATTAGTGGGAGATTTTCTCTCATTATGGGAATTAGAACAAACAGTGTGTTCTTGATCTAGTATTGTATGAATTTTTTTTTCTTGTTACCTCGAAATAACGAAGTATCTTAAGATTGATTGGAGTTGCATATGCAACTTTTAGATATTTTGCTCTTTGAGACAGTTCTGCATTTAGTCTTATACCCTTTGCCATTAGATGATTTATTAATATCGGAAGACATGTCCATTCTTAAAATGGTTAAATCACTAATTGAGCAGGAAGAAATATTGACAACTAATGCAATATTAGTTGTTTCCTCTTCTTCGGAATCATATGAATCAGAGGTCTCGTCTAGATTTACAGCCAATGCCTTGCTTCCAATGTATGTCCTAAGATTAGGACAGTCTTTAGCCATATGACCAAAACCTTTACACTTAAAGCACTGAGGTTGATACTCATCATCTTCTTCTTGATCTTTCTTGTTCTTGACAGGAACTCGATCATGGGGTCGAGAAGATCGATGAGTATCTTTTATGAATCTTTTATTTCTTTTCTTCAAGAGATCTCAAAATTGTATGGTGATCAATAATAATGATTGTTCAACTTCATCATCAGAATTTTTTGCAATCCGTTCATCAAAATCATCCATTAATCTATCCTTTTCCAATGGTGCTTTTGGAAATTTTGTAGCTTTAAAAGCGATTCCTTTAGCTTGAATAGATTGTGATTCATGATCAAAGATCTTCAATTTTCCAACGAGAGTGCTTCGTGAGAGAGTTGAAAGATCATTTGCTTATATGATTGCATGCTTCTTAGATTCGTATCTAGATGGCAACGATCTGAAAATTTTGCATACTATATCATTTCCAGAAATAGTCTTTCCAAGTGAGAAAGAAGCATTAACTATCTCAGAGAGTTCAATATGAAACTCTTCAAAAGTATCGTTGTCATCCATTCGAAGGTTCTCCTAATCAGAGTAAGAGTTTGAAGTCTAGCTTCTTTCTCTGATGTATTTCCTTCGAATACGATCTGAAGATTATCCCAAGCTTCCTTTGAAGTTTGGCATTTTGATACATGATGTTGTAGATCACGACTTACAACATGTATAATAGCATTCAAACCATCTGAATTCTGCTTTGAAAACGCCTTTTCTTCGTTAGAATAATCTACTATGCGTTTAAACTGAATTTCCGAATTTTCTATTTTCGGGCGATTATAACCATCGACGACTAATTACAAAGTATTAAAGTCTCTTGATTGAAGAAAAGATCTCATAGCAGATTTCCACGATAGATAGTTTGTTCCGTCAAATCTTGGCAGTACGTTAACTGAAATCGATTCATGTGAACTCGAGTTCATTTCTTATAGGTTGGATCGCACCAAACACCGATTGTTAGATTTTTTCGTGATTGCTTGCTCTGATACCAATTGAAAAGACGAGGGTACCCAAATATACCACAATCTTAAACTTTTCCACCTATAAGTCGTCTTACCCAAAGTAATTGTCTATGGACTGAGTCGAGACAATACAACGAATCGAGGTATTCACACTTTGTGTGATCGTCTATGGATACGAGATCGAGACAATACAACAAACAAAGTGTGATTACTTGATAATAAGTTCAGACTTAACCAAACTCTATAGGATCACTATCAAGTAATACGTATTTAACGTTTGTGTAATTGACTTTAGATTATAATAACAACAATTATAATTGCGGAAAACAAAAGTAAATGACACAACAAGATTTTGTTAACGAGGAAACCGCAAATGCAGAAAAACCCCGGGACTTAGTCCAGAATTGAATACTCTCAGAATTAAGCCGATATACAAAATCAAACCAACTTCGTATAGTTGAGACCAAACAACTAAACCTATAGTTCACCTAGTTTCTTCAGTATCCCCGCAATTATGACATTCGATAAGTGCACGTACTGGAAAAATTCCTTTGGTTCTTATTCCAAACAGTAAAGGAACAACAAATCTATTCGGTAACAACTCTATTCAATCTCAGTGATATGCGTTAGACAAAGGCTCTTCTGTTTAATCCAATAAACTCCTTTGTCGGGCTTAGATTTATCTATCCAACAACTACAAAAGTAGCAGAGTTTAGATTTTGTAATCAAATATAGAATCTACCAAGATACTATTTAGTGATGCCGATATACGCAACTAATCAATCAATTCTATCAAAGATAAACCGATTATATTTGGTGTTTGATGGTAAAAACTGGTTCTGCTGTTTTTGGTAAATTTGGGTGTGTTGATGAGAAACGAATTCAAACCCCAAATAATGCACTGCACGGGAGTACTTTCAGATTCGAGAGATCAATCTGTAAGACTCTGGCCTAAACCAAGAAATGGTCGTTCCAAATTCAATTCGGTCACAAGGTGAAGGAGAAGGGTTGATCTTAGGGAGGGAAGCGAAGAAGGTGTTTGAGATCAGAATATTGAATTATGAATGTGTGGCTGTTTATGACTTGTGTATCATAAAATGGTTTCTGGCTACTTGTGTTAATAACACTTGTGTTCTGTGTCCTTTGTTGAAATAGGTCTAAAACCTATTTATACAAGTCATTTGAGCGCAACCCTAATCTCGTAGGAAGTGGAGAAGATTAAGTAGTGGAGTAGTGGGGTTGTATAAGAGGTGGTGATCATTACGTGGCCACACCTTCACCCACTACCCTCATCGTTGTTAAACGTTCTTCCTTTCCTGACACGTTCTCGTAATGGGCGCGTTGCACACCGCACGCTGTAAACCGCCAGACCAATACCCCAGTAAGTATCCCCAGTTTGTGACATGTTTGATGTCTGGAGTATTTTCGTAGAAAATATGCAGCAGGCTGCTGAATGGGTCTTGTTTGCAAGACCTAGTTATTCTTACCAATCACGCGCAAGCTATATGGCGGGTGGTCTTGCGTGAGTAGCTTCTAGGAGCTATCCATGTACATTAAAGATGCGGTGATCGGTCCCTATAGGAGAATGGTGGCTTGCATCCATTTTGACATCCTATTGGTTGGCCCAAATTAAATCTAAACCATTTAAGTTGGCTAGCCAAGTTGGATAGCTGAGATGATTCGCAGAAGTTTGTGCTAATTCATGAAATTTCGTAATCAGAACATTCAAATGTGAGACCCTCACTAAAATCGTCAGAGAATTCTCATGCGAACTCGGATTTTGACGGTCCGCACGTCCATTATGATCGGAAAAGAATTTCCCATCTTCTTTTATGGGAATATTTAGGTTTTGAGATCGTTTAGGAGGTTAAAACAGCCCGACAGTAAAACTCAGGAAGAATTCAAGAGGAATTCTGTCAGTTTTCAGCCATGACTTAGCTCGCCTTTTAAGCTGTATCTTTTAGCTCGTTACTCCAATTTATTTGATTTTTTAGTATGTTATGATAGACATCCATACAATTTTTTTTTGCATGTAGATCATACTAAAATTGTTTATCAAACGTTCCCAGTTGTTTGTCCAATCTTTGGGTGATCGTTTAGAAGCCATATGGTAGGCCGCGACATGGCCGATTGTTCCTTATGGAAGAGGAGCGTCCAATGGTCACGAAGACATTTGGTTGCACGCCTATAATAGGAGTGTGTCCGGACGAGATGATTTGCAGTAGTTAATGGCCGGCGTTGATTAATTTAGGGTTTAAAGCCATGTGGCCACCCCTATTTATGTTAATCGATTCAAGCACCGGACGCTGATTCAAACAGGCCGATCGGCCATGTGTGAAGACGAGTCGCTAGTGAGTGTGTTGACATCTCCTGGGTTATCTAAAATCAGATCTAAGCCACTCGATTTGGTTGGTGAAGATGAGTGGTCATGATCGATTTGCGACAAAGAGCATATCTTCTTGCAAGCATGAATTAGGGTTTTAGGAACAGCCGTGTCTACCCTAATTCGATCAAGCAATTTGATGCATCATCGACTTCCCACGGGTAAGTCGATCGAATGGGAATAATATTGGGCCGGTGGTGAACTCATGTGCACCTCCTTGATCGTCCAAAGCGCGATCTAAGCCGTCCAACTAGGCTGGCTAAGTTGGACGGTTGTGATCGATTTGAGACACTAATACATTGCCGCAACCCAAAACTTAGGGTTTTGTCATAGCGTGTTTGCTTTAGTTTGGGCAAACGATTAAACGCCCCACAGGCTTGCCGTGGGCAGTTCGATTGACCAAGGGGAAAGTTGAGCCGCCAATGAACATGCCGGTACTTCCTTAATCGTTTGTAGGAAAATCTAAGCCGTCCGGCCTAGGGCCGGGCAAAGTTGGAGCCGGTTATGATGTTTGTGAGACCGTTTTGGCCGGTCTAGCTCGCTCGAGCTATCCTCTTCAACAAAGACACGATCACCCATGTTTGGGGTGGGCATTCGATGACGTTGAAGCGTGTTAGATGGAGTTCGACCGGTCGAGGTATTAGTGGGCCCGCCAGAGGTCATCGCGATGATTGCCTATTTCTGCTAGGAGTAGGCTATGCTTGTTGGATCATGCGGCCAAATTGTGTGGCCGTGATCGCTTTTGAGACTGATATGGACAGTCTAAATTTTCCCTAAGGAATTTAAACATGTTCGATCGAGCTATTTTTAAAGAACGATGCGTGTGAGTATTTTTGTGCAGATCTCAATACTGACACTTCGGGAGATTCATGTTACTCTGCCGAGAGTGAACATTAATCGTCATGTCATGCCAAAATTGAGAGTTCAACTGGGAACATAGCATGGAACAATACCAGGCGAATCATGCATTAGTTAATAATGATGGCATAAAATAGAATTCACAGAATATTTGGGATTGCTACTATGCGCACCATTCTGAATGAATTTCATATATATACTGAGTTGTTCAATACATGTATAAGTAAAGAGGTTTGAGCACTCTTTACTTTCGAACGGCCTTTATTCCTTTGCAGGATTACAACACTAAAAATAGGGTTTTACGACTTTGACCCTGAACTAAAAACCACCATCAACAGCAGGATGACAACGCATTAAATACATGGTTTCACGATTTTAGCCCTGCAGTGAAAACTACCATCAATAGTTGGATCCCAGCCGATCAAGTTTTGTGCACACCAAAGATATGAAACCAATAAGAAATCTTCTTTGTCTTCAAATCTTCTTTAAACTTCAGTAAACACCTGCACACCACAACTTGAATCTCTTGTGATAAATCACTCACAAAACTGTTAACAATGGATAATCACAAGACGTCTTTAGATCTACAAACAGTTCTAAAGATCCCGCCGACACTTCGATCTAGTTTGAGTGAATCTTATATCGAAGAAAAGATTCTCAAGAATAAACAAACTAGGTGCAATCAAAGTTCAACAACCGTTAGTCAATCAAATCAAATCGAAAACTAATAATACTACAATTATCTAGTTTCCCACCAGCGGTACTCGTAGAGCTTCTTGATCCCACAGAAGTGTTGAAACGAGCGATCGTAAGAGATTTCGCGTAATTAGGTTACTTTCCTCTCTGAATAGACGACTCCACCAGTAACAACACAACAAGGTAGTTTTGATGGCTCTTAGGATAGTTTGCTTGAAATGCAAACTTGGGTATTTATAGACCAAGGATGTTTGGACGCCAAGGAATTTCCAAAACCGGAATATTCTTAAGATGTGCAATAAATGCCCAAATCGGTTTCATAATTCCTGGAAATGCTCTGTCCAATATTACCGAAATCTCACTAGAAAATCTCCAATTAGTAAATGCACATTACCAATTTTTATTTTCTATGCATTTAATTGCTGGTAAATGCCAATATCTTCATTATGAATGGATTTCCGATTCCGAAAATCTTCATGTCAATATCTGAATTAGTAGCCAGAAAAATGACAGAAATTTCTCGTTAGAATTACAAATTTTATTTAATGAAAATAACTCGAATTATAACAGGGGTGAACCATTATTTTATTTAACAAACACCATTCGTGATTTTTAAATGGCATATTTCAACCGTTATTATATTTCATGTATAGTAACCGTGATTTTATTATGACATTAATCATCTGTTATTGTTTGTTACATATAATAACCGTGATACTTAATAACAGATTTTGTACGTGATATTAAATAACAAACTTTAGTCGTGGTACTTAATAACGTTATCTATTCGTCATTTATAAAGAGTCACACCAAATAAATAACGGTTTGAATGACAGATGGATACCGTGATAAATCATGTTTTATAACACACTTTGATCGTCATTTATAGCCCCTTCTAGACTAGTGATCAATACACTAATCGTGGGTTTACGGTTCTACCAAACACAAGGATTGGTTCTACCGTAACATGGTTACTGGGACCAGAGTTACATCAGTTACCAGGATCGGTTACATCAATTACCAGGACCAGTTACCATATTCTCATGGTATTACTTGTGATAGGTTACACTAGTCACTAGGATCGGTTATACCAATTACCAGGACTGGTTTCGCCAATTACAAGGATCGATTACACAACTCTTTTGTGATTGGTCATACCAATTACCAGCATCGGTTACACCAATTACAAATATCGATCATACCATCTTAGGTGATTACTTAGGATCGGTTACACTAATAAAAGTCATACCAATACATAATTCAGGCATTATGACTAGTTTTACCAAGATACATAACAAGTTATGATCGGTTCTACTAACTCACACATTGGTAATCCAAAGATATGCAATGAATGACAATACCAATAAGCCTAGCGATTTCCCTTTCGATTCATAAAGCAAGTTCATGAATGTACTTCCTTTAAACAAATGTAAACATTGTTTCCAGGATGAAATCTTCACCTTTACCCATATACATAATCACAATTGCATTCATACGATATGTCGATGTCTTATATACGAAGTTCAAAAGATAAGCGTTATACTTCGTATTCTAATTACTTAACATTATGTCTACTAGAGTATAATCATTCACAGCTTCGCAGTTATGTTTTCAATATAGCACGACTTGAAAGATACGTTGGGAATGAAACAGTTCAAGTCACAATATTACTAACCTCAAGAGGAAGGATGATGTCGTCGATGTAGCTTGTTACTTCTTCACATTCTTCAAGTCTTCGAGTAATACTTGTATGTCTCATAATCCTAATCTTTCTAAACTAACCTATACGAAGTTGTCTCTAGTATATAATCAAGCGACTCTTTAATTGAGTTTTGATTCACTAACATATGACAACCAAACTTGACATACCAACGCTTGGTGGGTTCAACCGAGCTATGCTCTAACATATACATATATATACAAACTCTTAATCTAGAATCCTAAAATAACACAATTATTGCATAACTTAGTATTTCCTAGGGTACAAGATATTCCTAGAATATAACAGATTCTAGAATATTAACAAAATAATAACTTGGTCATCACGTCATAGGTATTGTCATAACACCCTCCCGCAAGCGCAACGGGTTATCTTGAACCACCAGCTTGATTCTTAGAGAAGTAAATCGATCTTTAGAAAGAGGTTTTGTGAATATACCTGCCACTTGATCTTTTTAAGACATAAAACGAACATCTAACTGTGTTGAAGCAACCTGATCACAAACAAAATGATAATCTATTTCTATGTGTTTTGTCCGAGCATGAAATATGAGATTAACAGTAAGATAAGTTTCTCCAAGATTATCACACCATAAAACATGAGGAGATGATGCGCGTCGTTTACACAACAAATTAATTACTTCTTTCCACACTATTAACTGGTAATATAATGGCAAGGAGTTCGTTCCCACGAAGAGCAGGGAGTTTTTAGTTGTTTAAAAAGTAACCAAAAAGGGGGTTTTTAGATTTTAAATCAAAGTAATTGACAAAAGAAAATATAAGAGATTTGTTGTAAATAATAAGAAGAAAGAAGACTAGGGAATCCTTCGCCGTCACTGAACTGAAACTTAATTGAATACAAGTTTATCTCTTGTTGAATTTATATTGTTACCAACCGTAGAATAGCAATAAGCTCTGCTATCCCCCGGATTCTTGTTGTCACTGGATACGGAAGCGCTCGACTACCAGTTTCTATCCAAATAACCCACCAAAAATAAGCTCTCAAGGTGTAGATTAACGAATGCTTTACACTCTGTGAATCAGGTTGATCCTAGCATCGGACGCATAGGCTCGGCCTGCTTACTAGTGTTATCTTTATACACAATTGCTTAACAGAATCCCTCTCCATTAATGGCCGATAATGACAGCAGTTCATCATTATTGTCTCGCCTGATTTCTCCCCGAACTCGAACGCCACTGATTTATGGAAATCAGTCACTTACCCAAGCTTCATCTCGCCTTCAGAAACCCAATGATGCTCTCAGAAGCTCGAATATCTCTTCTTCAAAATCCACCATTATTTTGATCATTATGATCATCAAAAACTGACTGCCATTGCATGGTTCTATTTCACGAATAATGAAGAAGAAGTGCCCGGAGATAATAAGTGGGTGCCCTTAACATCATTTGAACTTTGGCAGCCCCCTATTGTAAAAGACTGGGCTCCCTTTAGCATTTCCCTTGAACTTGACTACCCCTTAACAGGAAGGTGTCCCTTATCATCCGGTTGGGATACCAATAGCGCTTCCCTTGTAAAATGATCATTTTGCCCCTTTGCTTATGAGTTCTTATTTTGCTCATAACTTCTTCATACGAACTCAGAATGACTCCGTTCTTTCGCCATTGTCTTCATCTTCTCGTCCTCTACACAATGAAAAGTAGAAATCTTGTATTTGAACGAGTTCCAATTGGTCTTTGGCCCTTCTCCACTTATAGCTAGCTTCTTTCCTTGCACAATTAAGTGCATATTCACTTCTTTTGGATGATTTCCCTAACCAAACACAAATAAGAGAAAACAAACGTAATATACAATAATTTGCATGATAACCAACAAATACTAGCATGGAATTGACACTAAATATATGTGAAATATGCACTTATCAAATTCCCCCACACTTGCCTTTTGCTAGTCCTCGAGCAAACTAAACTAGACTACAACAACTCCATGTCGCCGAGGATACGGTTACTTTTAGCGGAATGTAACAAGCCTTTAAACCCCTAGGTGTCCCTAGTGGACGAGTTATAGTCTCGTGAGGGCTTACGAGAGGTATACCCACAAAACCTACTCCAACTTCAAAGCGTTCCAGCTTCCCAAGCATCCAAAGAGCTATGAGGACATAGAGTTTCTGCATGCTAGTAATAAGAAGTTAGAAATACCAAGGAACATATTCTCATTCTTAAATGTTGAGTGAGAAATAACCACACCATAATGAGAGAACGCGTGTTTGAGAGCGATCAATAAGCATTTCGCCTCGACTTCTGCCTCACTTAAAAGGATTTTATGATAATTGCACTCAATAAGACGGTTTTTTTATGGGTCTCACATGTGTGCAGGTAGGAATAAAGAGAGAAATCCTACACACGTTGAATGGTGGGAAGGAAACCTAGAAATATTTCTGGAGACTCCACAAAATCGTGGAAAACAAAGATATTTTTTCGATGATCTCTAAGAAAGGAAATCAACCATTATTATCGAGGATGAGAGTACTTACCACCGTCACATCTCGATTGCAATGATGAAAGCACCACTCTCACAAGCATCCAATAGAAACGTCTTCCTTCGGCTCGTCTTCTTCATCTTCTTGGTCTTCGTCTTCTGTCTTCAATCACGATGATAAACTCTTGAACTTCGTAGAACTCGACAATTTGTAACTCTTTTCCCTTCAATTTCCTTATTGCTTGAAACTTCTTTATAAATTTTTCTTCCCCATGGCCTTATCGAACAAATAACAACCTAAATGCAAATCTTTTTGTGTTTTTTTTTTTTTCCTTTTTTTTTTTTTTTTTTTTTTTCTTTTTTTTTTTTTTTTTTTTTTTTTTTTTTTTTTTGTATATATATTTTTTTTCAAAAAGATTGCAACTACAAAAATAAAAGTGAAATCAAAATTAACATGACCATGAAAGAAGTACTTTACCACTTTGATCTTCGCAACTTGTATTGTCTTCGTATCATAAACTTCATTAATTCTCATCTTTTGATTTTCTTCGCTCTTGTAAATAAGTCTTCATACTTGGATATAATTTGTGCTCCTTATGTGTAAGTCTTCAACATATATGTAAATATGCTCACTGTTTGTTGCTTTACTTGGATATGAAATTTTGCTCTTCCGTGAATTGTTGCTTGTAAACCTTAAACGTCTTCAACTTTCCTTGTAGATTTTGATGTCGCTCCCTTGTTGATGATGCTGGTGTTTCTATGGATCTGTTGTTGGCGAGAGAGAAAATGGTGCTACTGCAAATCAAACTACAAGAAGGTGGTGTTCATCTATAGACGTCACCCTTATGATTGACAAAATTAGCACTCAAGAGATCAAAAAGTAGTGCTTCTATTGGTGGGAGGTTGGGTAGCTCACCATTCTACCCGGAATTAACGTACGGTGACACACACTCAAAAGAAAGCTCTTTAGTCAGCTACAAAGAAATTTTGGTCTGGTGCCTCTGTTGATTTGAAAATAGGTAGTCTCCACTAATGATTGATCAGCAACTCTAATAATGCATTTCTCTCTGCTCCTAATTTGCATCATTTGCATGATTAAATCCATTATTTAACACTCTAACAAGTAAGAAATCCAACGTAGTTCCCTAACACTTCCAAGTTCAGTTATGTCGGTCAGAATCTCTATGTAAACATACCTAGAAGTATGCTAGTGACTCTAAAATCTCTACAAGTTGGAGGTTTTTATGCAAAAATTTGACTCAAAAAGGCTAAAAACTCTATATGCAAAATATCCAAACACTCCCCACACTTAAACTTTACATTGTCCTCAATGTAATTGACTCGTCCTAAGTAAAGTCAAGGTGGGAAATCAAAATATGATATGAAAAGCTAAGAAAACTAAAAACAAAAGATAGAGATACAAAACCGATGGGTTGCCTCCCATTTAGCGCTTAGTTTTACGTCCTCGGCCCGACTGGGCATTCTCCAAATTACTTCTCCAGGAGGAAGTAAATCACGAAGCTCAATCTCATCAACATCCACTGTAGTGAAGTTCTCGTAGTATGGCTTCAGTCTATGGCCGTTGATCTTGAAAACTTTCCCGCTTTGGGACTAGTTATTTCAATGCACCAT
This sequence comes from Papaver armeniacum, assembly GCA_023531295.1. Lineage (NCBI taxonomy): Eukaryota > Viridiplantae > Streptophyta > Magnoliopsida > Ranunculales > Papaveraceae > Papaver > Papaver armeniacum. The sequence continues at coordinate 23,560 of JAJJWW010004954.1, forward strand.
GAGGAAAAACATTAGTAACAACAAATGGTCCCACCCATCGGGACCTTAGCTTGCCAGGAAATAACTTAAGACGAGAATTAAATAAAAGAACTTTCTGCCCCACAACAAAACTTTTTCGAGAAATCATTTTGTCGTGGAATAACTTCGTCTTTTCCTTGTATATACGGGAGCTCTCATAAGCATCATTACGTATCTCCTCCAGCTCATTTATTTGTAGCTTCCTTTGTTTCCCAGCCTTCATCATACTCCATGTTGTACATCTTTACCGCCCAAAAAGCCTTATGCTCAAGTTCAACTGGGAGATGACAAGTTTTTCCATAAACCAATCGATATGGAGACATACCAATTGGTGTCTTATACGCCGTTCTATAAGCCCAAAGTGCATCATTAAGCCCGAAGCTCCAATCTTTCTTGTAGTATTGACAGTTTTTCTCCAGAATGGACTTTATTTCACGATTTGAAATTTCAGCTTGCCCACTAGTTTGTGGGTGATACGGCGTGCCAACCTTGTGTGTTATGTTGTACTTCTTGAGGAGACCATGGAAGGATTTCTTGAAATGTGAACCTCCATCACTGATAACCACTCTTGGTGTACCATGTCTAGAGAATATATATTCCTTCACAAACTCACAAACAACTTGAGAATCATTAGTAGGGGTGGCTTTAGCTTCCACCCATTTAGAAACATAATCCACAGCAAGAAGTATATAATATTTTCCATTCGAATTAACAAAAGGGCCCATAGAATCAATACCCCACACATCGAAAATCTCTACATGAAGAATTGGTGTGAGTGGCATTTGATTTCGAGCACCTAGATTGCCCGTTCGTTGACATCTGTCACAAGATTTGCAAAAAACATATGCATCCTCGAATAGGGTAGGCCAATAAAAGCCACTCTCAAGAACTTTGAGAGCGGTACGTTTAGAACCAAAGTGACCACCGCATGCATAAGAATGACAAAAAGATAGAATTGATTGAAATTCGTAGTTAGGTACGCACTGCGATAATAATCGATCGATCAAGCACCATATTTCCACAAGTAGGGCTCATCCCACACATACTGTTTGGATATTTTCTTAAGCTTTAACTTTTGAAAATTAGACATCGTACTAGGTACTTGCCTTGTAACCAAATAGTTTACTATATCAGCATACCAAGGTGTTGATTCAATTGAGAAAAGTTGTTCGTCCTAAAACGATCTTGTAAGGGAAGTTCTTCTTCGGATACAACAAGTCTACTAAGATGATCGCAACAAAGTATTCTCGATACCTTTCTTATCTCTGATTTCAATACTGAATTCTTGCAGCAAAAGAATCCATCTTATGAGTCTTGGCTTGGCCTCCTTCTTTTTCAATAGGTACCGAAGTGCTGCATGATCAGAATATACAATCACTTTTGTACCCACTAAATAGGCTCGAATTTTTCTAATGCAAATACTATAGCCAGCAACTCTTTCTCAGTGGTTGAATAATTGATTTGAGCCTCATTAAGGGTCCTTGATGCATAATAAATCACATGTGACCTCTTGTCCACTTTCTGACCCAAAACAGCTCCGACTGCATAATCACTTGCATCACACATTAACTCGAACGGCAAACTCCAGTCAGGTGACTTAATAATTGGTGCGGTAGTCAACATCTCCTTCAATTTATCAAAGGCATCCTTGCACTCCTGATCGAAGTTAAAGGTAACCTCCTTTTGCAGCAATTTGCACATCGGCATTGAGATTTTGGAGAAATCTTTGATAAACCGCCTATAAAAACCTGCATGACCAAGAAACGAGCGAATCTCCCTCACCGAAGTGGGGTATTGTAAGTTTCTAATCAGGTCTATCTTTGCTTTGTCCACCTCGAGCCCTTGAGAGGACACGATGTGACCGAGCACTATACCATGGTTTACCATAAAGTGGCATTTCTCCCAGTTTAAAACAAGATTAGTGTCTATGCATCTTTTAAGAACAAGTTCAAGATTATTTAAACAAATATCAAATGAATCACCATAAACACTGAAATCATCCATAAATACCTCAATGATGTTTTCCACGTAGTCAGAAAATATACTGACCATACATCTCTGAAAAGTGGCAGGCGCATTGCAAAGACCAAATGGCATTCTTCTATATGCAAATGTACCGAAAGGGCAAGTAAAGGTAGTCTTCTCTTGATCCTCCGGTGCAATAACGATTTGATTGTATCCCGAATAACCATCCAAAAAGCAATAATGAGAATGTCCCTTGACCTCTCTAACATCTCGATCAATGAAAGGCAAAGGAAAGTGATCCTTGCGGGTAGCCGAATTGAGCTTTCGTAGTCTATGCACACTCGCCATCCCAGTTTGAACTCGTGTAGGAACAAGTTCATCATCTTGGTTTTCTAACAACAGTGACACCTGATTTCTTAGGCACCACTTGCACCGGACTAACCCATTTGCTGTCAGAAATTGGGTAAATCACCCCCACACTTAGTAATTTGAGGATCTCTTTCTTCACGACCTCCATCATTGGGGGGGTTAAGCCTACGCTGAGCATCACGTACCGGCTTGCTATCATCTTCCATAAGGATTCTATGCATGCACATTGATGGACTAATGCCTTTAATGTCAGCAATTGTCCAACCAATGGCCGTTTTGTGCTCCTTCAGAACCCGAAGTAGACGTTCTTCTTGTATAGCATTGAGATTCTTTGCAATAATCACTGGAAGCTCCTCTTTATCACCCAAGTAAGCATACTTTAAGTGATCGGGAAGAGGCTTCAATTCTAGTTTAGGTGCCTGCACAATAGAAGGTAAAGGAACCTCATTAGTTATGGGTAAAGAAATATAAGAAATATTACCCGTTCGAACTTCTTGTAATGTTGTTAAAGCACCACACATATCCACTATCTCTTTGACTAGTTCGACGTCCACATTCGGCTGCCCATGAACGTCCAAATCAATGCTATTTCGCAACACAACTCCAAGTTCGTCTTCATTGCTCAAATCAAACATTTGTTGTGCCAACGAACCAATAACATCAATTGAGAAAGCGGAGTGCACATCACTAGGATAACGCATGGCCTCAAATATGTTGAAGCGAATGATCTCCTTATCAAATTCCATAGTGAGTGTACCATTGTCCACATCAATCTTCGTCTTTGCAGTTTTCATAAACGGTCTCCCAAGAAGTAACGAAGTAGATGAACAATTTTCTCCATTTTGCATATCCACAATGTAGAAATCAATAGGAAAAATTAACTGATTCACTTGAACTAACACGTCCTCCATGACTCCCTTAGGATATATATTGGACTTGTTTGCCAATTGAATAGTAATCTTTGCCTCTTTTAAAGGTCCAAGATTCAAAGAATCATAAACATCGACTGACATAACACTTATGGAAGCTCCCAAATCAAGCAAAGCACGCTCAAATCGTCGGTTACCAATAGTAATTGGCACTGTGAAACCCCCAGGATCTTCACACTTAGCAGGCATCTTCTTCAGTAACATAGCTGTAGCACTTTCGCCCACCTGAGTAATTTGATTAGCAATCAACCTATCCTTCCTTGTGCACAAATCCTTCAAAACCTTGGCATACCTGGGTACGGTTATGATGGCCTCAATAAATGGAATGTTTATTTGTATCTTGCTGAAAATATCCATGATCTCCTTGTCTTGAGATTGCTTCTTTGACTTGGCAAAACGACTAGGGAAAGGAAGTGGTGTGGTAAAGGTGGGAACTGTGTCCTTAGGTTGGCCGGTTGAGGTTGGCTTTTCCTTTGGTACGGTTTCCGCTTCTACTTCCTTCTCAATGTCGTCATGAACCACATGTTGTTGTTGTTGTTGTTCTTCAGTTTGTCTCCCACTTCTTAGAGTTATGGCATTGACATGCTCTCTTGGATTCACAAAAGGTTGTGATGGTAACTTTGTTGATGTTTGTGTTTTTAAAAAATTCATATCAGTCGCCATTTGCCCCATCTGCATTTGTAAGTCTCTAACAGCAGCATCATTCTTTTGTTGATATTGTAGGTTTTGTTGCAAGATAACATCTTGTTTTTGAGACATTCCCTTTTGTTCTTGCATCATAACCTTCAGCATCTCCTCTAAACTGGAACTCTGAGTTTGTTGTTGAGTTTGAAATTTGGAGTTGTGATTGATTTGAAACCCCCTTGTCTTGCATATGGATTAGGAGCTGCAGCCTTGCTTGTTCGCATAATCGAAATTTGGGTGATCTTTCCAACCAGGATTATAAGTATTAGAGTAGGGATCATATCTTGGCCTCTGATTAGGAAATATAGCATTTACCTCGGCATCCTCTTCATATGAAGGAACAACTGCAGATGCTATACGTTGTACCATTTTTTCCATATTACTCATTCGTTGCTCCATGTGTGAAGAATCTCCCATCTCACTAACTCTTCTAACCACCGATGAATCTCTAGTATAAAATTGCTGCGTATTTGCAGCCATGCTCTCAATCAAACTAGTAGCCTCCTCGACAGTTTTATTAGCCAGTGCACCACTGCTAGCCGCATCAATCAAGTGTCTCTCATGCGGTAGTAACCCCTCATAAAAGTGTGTAATGATAAGTTGTGGTGGTATTTGATGATGTGGGCAACTCGCCAACAATTTCTTGTACCTCTCCCAATAGTCATACAAAGATTCTCCGAGAAATTTGTACAATGCCACCGATTTCCTTGCGAATAGATGCGGCTTTAGAAGCAGGAAAATACTTCTCCAAAAACAAACTTTTTCATTAGGTCCATGTGGTAATACTTAGGCAGGGAGATAATAGAACCATGAGTCCGCTTGGTCCGTTAATGAAAACGGAAAAGCTTGTAGAAAAGCCGTATCATCATCATCATCGCTCTTTTTCATACTTCTAGCGTATTCTGAAACTGCTGCAGGTGTCGATTAGGATCTTCACCTGGTAGTCCCTTGAACTTTGGAACCCAATGAAGAAGGCTTTACTTAAGTTCCACTGTGTCATTTAGAGTAATACACATTGGTTGAGATTCCAAACATGGTGATGTTAGATCTCTCAACGTCTTCCTCTCGGGAGGTGGAGGTGGAGGTGGTGGAGGTGGTGGATCTATCTCGTCGTCTCGTATTAACCATCTCTTCGTAGGAAGGTTCTAGTTGTAGCCGCTGACGTGCTTGAAGTACCGTTCCTTTGCGAGTTTGAATTCGCACCTCGAGATAATCCCAATCTTTCGGTGTGAGATTAAATAATCGAAACCAAAAAAAAATCTAGAGTAAAATCTAAGAATAAATTATTAAATTTTTTTTTTTTTTTTTTTAATTAATATAAAATAATAAAAATAAAAACAAAATCTAAAAACAAAGTACTAAAATAAATAATAATACTAAAATAAAATAAAACAACTAAAAGCTACCGACTGCTCCCCGGCAGCGGCGCCAAAATTTGATGCGCGTCGTTTACACAACAAATTAATTACTTCTTTCCACACTATTAACTGGTAATATAATGGCAAGGAGTTCGTTCCCACGAAGAGTGGTGGAGTTTTTAGTTGTTTAAAAAGTAACCAAAAAGGGGGTTTTTAGATTTTAAATCAAAGTAATTGACAAAAGAAAATATAAGAGATTTGTTGTAAATAATAAGAAGAAAGAAGACTAGGGAATCCTTCGCCGTCACTGAACTGAAACTTAATTGAATACAAGTTTATCTCTTGTTGAATTTATATTGTTACCAACCGTAGAATAGCAATAAGCTCACGCTATCCCTGGATTCTTGTTGTCACCGGATACCAAGCGCTCGACTACCGTTTCTATCCAAATAACCCACCAAAATAAGCTCTCAAGGTGTAGATTAACGAATGCTTTACACTCGTGAATCAAAGTTGATCCTAGCATCGGACGATAGGCTCGGCCGCTTACTAGTGTTATCTTTATACACAATTGCTTAACAGAATCCCTCTCCATTAATGGCCGATAATGACAGCAGTTCATCATTATTGTCTCGCCCGATTTCTCCCCGAACTCGAACGCCACCGATTTATGGAAATCACCACTTACCCAAGCTTCATCTCGCCTTCAGAAACCCAATGATGCTCTCAGAAGCTCGAATATCTCTTCTTCAAAATCCACCATTATTTTGATCATTATGATCATCAAAAACTGACTGCCATTGCATGGTTCTATTTCACGAATAATGAAGAAGAAGTGAGGAGATAATAAGTGGGTGCCCTTAACATCATTTGAACTTTGGCAGCCCCCTATTGTAAAAGACTGGGCTCCCTTTAGCATTTCCCTTGAACTTGACTACCCCTTAACAGGAAGGTGTCCCTTATCATCCGGTTGGGATACCAATAGCGCTTCCCTTGTAAAATGATCATTTTGCCCCTTTGCTTATGAGTTCTTATTTTGCTCATAACTTCTTCATACGAACTCAGAATGACTCCGTTCTTTCGCCATTGTCTTCATCTTCTCGTCCTCTACACAATGAAAAGTAGAAATCTTGTATTTGAACGAGTTCCAATTGGTCTTTGGCCCTTCTCCACTTATAGCTAGCTTCTTTCCTTGCACAATTAAGTGCATATTCACTTCTTTTGGATGATTTCCCTAACCAAACACAAATAAGAGAAAACAAACGTAATATACAATAATTTGCATGATAACCAACAAATACTAGCATGGAATTGACACTAAATATATGTGAAATATGCACTTATCAGGAGATTTGGTGGACACTTGTAATTATGAAAGAACAGATTGAATCCACATAATCTCAGCAGTGGTAATCGCAAGACTACGATATTCTGCTTCAATATTGGAACGAGATACAATTTTGTGTTTACGAGCACTGCAAGAAATAATATTACCGCCCAAGAAGATACAATAACCACTCGGGTTTATTGTCTTGAGTTTGCAATTAAACTAAGTAAAATGTATTATAAGAAAATAAATAGACCAATTCGGTTTAATAATTGTATAAACTGTACAATTGAACAATTTGTGATCAACAAATACCTACAAATTAATACATGTATAAACTCTACAAATACCTCCCCTTCTGAGTTTGCAATTAAACGAACTGAACTTTAAGAAGCTTGTATTTCCTTTATTTTGAGTTTGCAATTAAACTACATGTCATCCGTATAAGCAGTAAATGAAAATCGTAAGTTGGTTGCTGGTTTAAGAAAAATCCCAAACGTAGAGGTGTGTTTTAGATAACGTAATATACGTTTAACTAAAATTCAGTGATATTCAGTTGGGGAATGCATGAATTGACATACCTTGTTAACATCATAGACTAAGTCAGGACGAGTAAATGTCAGGTATTTTAAGGCTCCAACAATGCTTCGATATTCTGTGGCATCAGTGAGCAAAGTGTTGCGATCATATGGCATATCTACAGTTGTACTGAGTGGAGTTTAGATTGGTTTTACATCATCCATTTTTACTTTAACAAGAAGATCATGAACATATATTCTTTGTGTAAGAAATAAGCTCGAAGAAGTGCGTGTTGCTTCAATTCCAAGAAAATAATATAAAGGACCAAGGTCTTTAATTGCAAACTCATTTTGCAAAGAAGTACGAATAGATTTAAACCCTGTTGTATTTGGTCCAGTTAGAATAATATCATCGACATAACTAGTAAGAGAACAATACCAGTGTCATCACATCGGAGAAATAGAGATGAATCACATTTAGAAGTAACAAAATCCATTTTGCTATAAGAAAGTACTGAGTCGATGGTACCAAGCACGTGTGGCTTGTTTCGAACCATAGAGACTGATGTAGTTTACACACATATGTAGGAAAATTATGATCAGTATATCTTTGGGGTTCATGTAAACTTCTTCTTCAAGGTTGTTATGCAGAAAGGAATTTTGACATCAAATTGATTAATAGACCAATTATGAGAAAGTGCCAGTGTAAGAATAATACGTATATTGCAAGGTTTGACAATCAGACTATAAGTTTCACCATAATCAACACCTTCCTGTTGATTGTATCCTTTAGCTACTAAATGATCTTTATAACGCTCAATGGTGCCATCAGCTTTACGTTTAATACGAAAAACCCACTTGCATCTGATGAGATTTATAGAAGGATGATAAGGTACCAAAGTCCACGTACCATTTTGAAGTAATGCATTGTATTCAGTATCAAGTGCCTTACACCATTTTGTATTTCCTGAGCTTGTGAAGAACAAGTTGGTTCAAAATCAGCTACAAGTGCATACTTAAAATTCAGTTTGTATATTCCATCTTTAGATCTAGTGATCATAGGATGACCATTATAAACTGTAGTGGTAGATAAATCAGTCTCCACTTGTACAAATGAACTAGCATCAGAACAAACAATAATATCTGGAGTAGAAGGTGATGAAGTATCAATTGAAGTATCCGTTGAAGTAATAACAGGAGGTATGTCAGCTTGAGGACTTAATAATGATTCTCCACGAGATACTTGAGAATCAAAAATTGGTGAATGAAGTGATATATCATTAGTAGGAGATAGCTGTTGTGGTATATCATTACTTGAAGAATTTATAGAGATTGGAAGGAAATTTAGTGATGTAGGTACTACCTGATCAGTGGATGGCAGTTTAACACCCCGATTTTTGAACCCGGATTCGGCCTGAATCCATTTCCTGAAACCCCGAAGTGCTACATCAATATCATAGCCGAAGCCCGGCTACTAAGCCCAAGTACATTATACAATTATTTAGGCCAATTTAATTTTTGTTCATTTTGACAATTCTGTAGCAGCGGAAACTTGAAATTCATTTAGGAAAATCTAACCATTAGTTTAACCTAAATTTAAAGCAACGGGAAATAAAACACATTTTGGTTTCCACATAAAAATATTAACATCATTTAAGTCTTAGGATTTAATTAATAAATAGAGATTCCCACACGAAATTGTAAAACTGAAAAAGAGACCAAGGTAGACTCCTAGAATTTTACCGGCTTTATACGAGTTCCAAAACTCATTATAATTATATGGATAAAATATTAATAAAAAATATTATTATGTACCAATTTTCCAGAATTTTAAATTAAAGTTAGTAACCTAAGACTAGGTCAAACATGCAGTTGACCGGCACAGCAGAAAACCGAAATTCTGATGGTCTGTTTGGGAAAATTCTTTTCAAATCGGAAATAACTCAAAATCGAACGAAACTTGTCATTTTGGAAGTATAAAAGAAGGATGTTTATTTTCCTAAAAGACATTAAGGTCTAAAAACCAATGTATCATAGTTTTAGAATATGATATTTATGAGACATTTAAAACTATCATATATTTTACGCATCTAATACTGGTACTAAGAATTATCTTTAAAATACTTATGGAATTAAGAAAATTCTAAAATTGACATCAAACGTTCCTAAAGATGTTTTACGTTTATTACAAAAAGAATCATACCAATATATGGTAGGTCTTTAAAACGATAAATAGTCAACTCAACACAATGCATAATTTTACAGCTTTAAAACTAGGACTAATTACATCTTTGAACTAGAATTTCGAACTGCAACTTTAAGCATCTAAAATTATTCTCTAGACTCCACTTTGATCAACTCCTCGATGTGCACAAAAATCTGGATTTTTTTACATAATACGACCTGAGTTTTGATACTTAGTGGTCAGTAGGCAAAGATGCAACAAAACGTTTTTCAACTCTTTAATTAAAATAATTATGATTTTAACCATAACATGCATATATCATGTCACGTCATTTCTCACATCATGTCATTTATATTGCAACAACAATATAATCAAACATCAATTTTAATCGCTCGCCCAAGGGAGCCAATATCAATAAAGACAATCAAATCAATTAACCGGTCGCCCCAAGAAGCCAATATCAATAAAAATAATCAAATTAACCGCTCGCCCCAGGATACCACAACATGAATAGTATGAGTATTTGGTCCCGACGATACTCTGTGTTGCTCCCGGTAAGCTCCTGGAGAATCTCTACTTTTAGGAAAGACCACCTGATACAGAGCTTCTAGAGGTCTACTATCTTCATATATTATCTGGTACATCTACTTCTCTCCCTCTCTGTCTTTCCATCTCTCTCCAGTATCTATCGCTGTCTCTTTCTGTCTTGCACTGATAAGCTCCCCCATTCGATGCACTCATCTGATTGTTAGCACATGGGATCTGATTCTGAGACTAAAGAGACTGTCAATTCAATCAAACAAAGTTAGTGTACTATTTCAGAGACAACCATCATTAGTTTTACTCATTTTATTTTGATTGTTCCTATGTTTTAGTTTCGAAGCTAGGCTAAAAATTCATTTTTCCTAGTGATGTGAGAAGCCCAATACAACTTCTAGTCATAATATCATGATATCAAAAGCTAACTCATTAAATGTCAATACAGGAGATGAAGCTCAAGAGGATACATATGAGAGATGGGATCCAGATTTCGACATTGAAGTTGAGGACAAGCTGTACTTTTCTTTTGTCCTTTCCTGGTTTTGCTCTCAATTGATCTAAAAGTCTCTTTTCTAATGGTGTTAATATTTTGGTTCTGCCGCAGTAAACCTATGGCAAATAACTCATAGACCGCAAGAGTGAAGAGAAAATTTGAACCTGAAGTACAAGTTTTGGTATTTTCCATTTCTTCTCTCGAATTTGATTCACTTAATGTAAACTTGGCCAGTTCAGATGCTAGATATGTTACTCCCCCTGGGGGATATGGCCTTTAAGTTTATGCTCAAAGATATGGTGGAGTCTTTTGATGACTCGCTTGTCTATCGTGATTCGGTTGATAGTGATTTATATTACGTCGTCACAATCATCCTATCAAGGCATTTCAGTGCCTCCGCGTAAGTAAAGGTCAGTCGAGATATACAACGCAAAGACAAACATGTAGTATTCTATGTTGCCCAGGCTCCATAGTGGCAGTTAACTGAGAACTAGAAAGAAAGTCATATACACTTACTAGCATGATTGTTTTAAATGTAATTTTTATGGCTATTTTATCATTGTAACCACCAAGTGTCAACTATATCAAAGTTCATAGACTATAGTGAGATCTGACCGTCTTCAATTTGATGTTTTGCTCTTTTATATTTCTTTGTTATATGCTAACATCTCACCAGATGACATGCTACTAAAGCAAAAAGTGGACATACTCTCAGCTAGCAATCCAAATTTTAAGGTGATTTTTTAGTGGGAAGCTTTTCCTTCCATTTTTTTGTATCTCTGATGCTTTTAGCAGTTGGATGAGAAGAGACTAATTTTTCCTTTTGGAACCAGATATATTACACCATAGAGAACCCAATGAACAACCGGAAGGGACTAAAGGCACCTAACACTGCCAGAATATGGTTGAGAAAGGCACGCAGGAGTCCAAGTTAAGACACTCATTTTAGTAAGTTGTTCTCCATCAATTTACTCCTCCCTCCTAAATCTCATCTCAATCTTAGTTGACTTGACAACAAGACGACAAACAAGTGTGAATTTATTGGTACATATCTCCCAAGCAAGCCCCGTGTCATCCGATTACTATTACTCCTTCTCGATCGATTAATTTTACTAATGAAACTAGATCAGGATCATTGATCATTCGGGTTGGATAATACATTACGATTAGCAAACTATATGCCGTTCATGAAATGAAATGAAGGATCATTGTATCATCTGCGTAGCTGCTTCTTTCTTGGTAGAGAGCTCCTGTAAGAGCAATGGCCATTGGATTGAAGATGCATAGCTGCTGTCACGTTGGATTCCATCAGCTTTGCCAATCCTGCTTCATATACAGCAGTCTGCAGCATGAGAAGGCTTTTATGTGAGTCGTGTTTCTGTTTCTGTTAGCCTGTGACATGGGAAAACTTAGATATAAGTTAGGAACTTAGAAAGTTTTTTAAGTTTCTATGAACTGAACTTTGGAACTTAGTAAATTTCTATCTATGTATTCCCTCAAAATTTGATACTCAACAAAAAAAAAAATTGGTACTTAGAAAAATTTGTGTTTTTTTATATGAATGTGTAGATATGAACTGATTATGGTATGAATTGATTGAAACTATTGTTAGATTTGGATGATCGTTAGAATGAAATGTGTATGCAGGTGGTTATTTGGAATTCCGGCATATTCCGGCCGAGAATGAGCTGCCGGGTCAGCCTTGACCCGGCCAAAATTGGTCATTCTTTGATCGATTTTGACCAGCCAGGAGTCATTGGCGGTAATTTTTTTACAATTACAAAAAAATTCGTAACGGCTGGAACTTGTTACAACGTCCTGTTACTAAATAAATTCGTAACGGCTTGAGCATGTTACGACAGGTGCCATGTAGTAATGCTTCAAATCATTACAAGGGCGTTACATGAAAAAAAATTCGTAGCATTACCGGGCCGTTGCGAAAAAATTGTAGCACCCCTTTTCGTAACGTTCAGGAACCGTTACAACCCCGATTCGTAACGCTCAAAAACCGTTTCGAATCGGAAAAAATGGTGTAGTGTATACAAGTCGAAATGAAACGTACTCTGGTCTCATTAAGAAATGGAAAACAGGTGAGTTAATGGGAGGAGGTAGTCACAGGTAACGCCTAGAATTGATATTCCATTAGAGAAGGCGTTTCACCATTACTCCCTGTATTTACTAACCGCTTCATCCTTATGACACTCTCTTATAACGGGCGTTGTGTACGCCACACGCTGTAAACCGCCAAACCAATACCCAATGAGCATCCCCTAGTTTGTGACATGCGTTGATGTCTCGAATGTTTTCGTGGAAAACATGTAGCACGTTTGTTGTTGTTGAAAGTTGAGCTTGGGAGACTTGCGTGGTGACCTTCGACGGCCGAGATTTTGCATCTTAAGAGGAAGGTAGTTGATTATTGCATGATCAGTATGGCTTTAATATGGCCTAGTTTAGGCGCGGCCAAAAGTTAGGGTTTTGGCTTTGTTTAGGCGCGACCAAACTAGGGCCAAAGGTTGCCATGCGTTAGCTGGTAACCTTGGACGACTAAGATCTGCACCTTAGATGAAAAGTGGTCGTTGATTGTTACAGGCCTCCGTTTTTGGCAACTTGTAAAGGGGAAGGCTTAGGCATGGTATGCCATTGGCACATGTGGCATGGTCGACATGCCTTAGCGTGGTTTAGGCGCGGCCAAAACTAGGGTTTTAGCGTTGGGCCAAAGGTTACCATGCGTTGGTTGGCGACCTTGGACGGCTAAGATTTGCATCTTAGATGGAAAGATGGCCGTTGATTGTTGCAGGCCTTCGTTTGGTAGCCAGCGGCAGGAAAGCATGGTCGGCATGGCTTTGACATGGAGTGGAGCCATTGGCAGTGTGCGGCTTGGAAGGGAAACGCTTGCGGCTTTGTCTAAATTAGGGTTTAGTATGCTGAAACCCTAATTAGCGCCCTTTACTAGAATCGATGTAGAATTCTCATACAGACTCGGATTTTGATGGTTTGCCCCTCCATTCTGTACGGAAAAGAATTTCCTATCTCTTTACGCGAGAATATTTAGGTTGTGAAAACTACTACTAGACCCATTTTTCAATTTTTTTCCACTGAGAAACCCACCATCACAAAAGTACAGGTGCGCACCCATTTTTTGGGGGAAAATTAGTCCTAAACCCATATTTTCTGAAATTGTGCAGCTCCCATTTCCAGCTCTAACTGCTAACTCCACCCATTATTAATTCATCCCTCTTCACTCTCAGTTTTATCCCCGATTTTTTGATGGGTTACCATGGATCTGGTGGGTTGATTGAGTATACTGGTGATGGGATTGTGAAGACGGTGGTGAATGGATGAAGATGAATTTCGATAAGAAGAAGGGAACATGCTGTGTATACTGTGTTTTTTATTATGGGTTAGACAGATATCGTGAAGCTGAGCTCAATTCAAAGATCGAAAACTATGGTTTGCATAGAAGATAATGGACGAGATGGAATTGAATGGTGATGTTTCTAGGGTTTGATTCGAAATGGGTTTTAGTAATTGTTGCTGTGATTTCGAATTGGTTGGATTTGTTGATGGGTTACCATGTTTGGTGGCTTGATTGTGGTACGGAATGTAATGGTTAATGTTGAAATTTTCTTGATCTCATCCATTTGTATCTGTTTGTTAACTTCTATCGAAAAAAAGATAATAAAGATGAAGTGAAGCTATGGAAGTTTATATCCTTCGTGCCTATCTTCCTATCCCTTTTGCCTTCTCTTTTTCTTGCATATTTGAGCATTTTAAGTAGCCTTATTATAACAACCTTGTTACGAGTAACAAGACCCAAGCATCCGCAATATCGCACCACTATGCATAGACTTGATTGTTTTTCTCATTCTAATACTCATGTTCTTAATTTTACAGCTGCATTGGTCTGTTCTGTTGTTGCTAGCATTGTCTTTGCAGCCAATTCAGCCGTGATCATTGGACTTTGGCCTGCACATTCCATATGGACTTACTATTGTGTGATGAAGTATGAATCTTGCTTCCTCTCTATTTTTTGCCTCCCTTTTAGCTAAAATACCTTACTTGCAATTAAGCTCCAAATGATCATATAATTCCCAGTTGGAGGAATGTAGGTAATTGACTATGATATTTTTTTATTTAGTGAATTTGGTAATTAAATTGCTACATATGTTCTTATAATATCAACATTTTATACGTGGAGGATTTCCGGTGGTGGCGGCAGCCAAAGAATTGCTTGAATTGTTTTGCCCATCAACATTATATCATTACTTTGGCTGCTAGAGATGCTGCTGCAATTGGGGAAAATGCTGTTGTTCCCGTGTTTCCCTACCTTCATAGCAGCTCCTACAAACCAAAAACCCACTATGGAGACAAAGGTTGAATAGGAATTCTTTGAAGTAACCGATTCACTCATCAGTAAGACCTACGGATAACAACAACTCCCAAACAGAAACTCATTCAGGTATCCTACTTCACTTGCATCAACCACTTGCCATGTATTATTGTGGTTCTGCTCTCCCTTGGATAAACTTGACAAGTGGCTGATTCAGTTAGGTGTCTATTCTGGCTGATTAACATCTTCAGTGCAATAGGATGTGCCCATATTTTATTATTTAGAGCTGTTCTTTTTCCCACCTAGAGAACTTCCTATAAATGATTGTTGCCCCAGCCGGATACAGATACCCTTTTAATATCCCATTTCAAGCTACTGATTTATTGGCCATATTGGTGTTGGTGTTTGGTCATAATGGTTGAACAATCTGTTATGCAGCTATAAAAATAGTTGCATAACCTGTTATGCAGCTATAAAAATAGTTGCATAACCTGTTATGCATCTACAAAATTTGTTGCATAACTTGTTATGCATTCTCGAAATTGGTTGCATAACACGTTCTGCAACTTTTTTTTTTTTCATAACTTGTTATGCAGTCCAGAAAACGGTTGCATAACACGTTATGCAACTACTTTTTTCTTAGTATTGCAACCAACAAAAAATAAGGTTGCATAACTTGTCATGCACCTACAATAATATCTACATAACATGTTATGCAGTCGTGAAAAATGGATGCATAACCTGTTATGCATCTAAAAATATGACTGCATAATGCATTATGCATCGAGAAAATTGTTGCACAATCTTTTATCCATCGAGAAAATAGATGCATAACCTGATATGCATCCGTAAGTATGGATGCATACTGCATTATGCATCAATTTTTTATGTACGCACTGAAATCAACCAAAACAATGGTAACATAACTTTGTTATGCGAGATGCATAATTTGTTATGCGATGAGAAAATGGTTGCATAATTGATTTATGCGTCTGCGAGAATGTGTTATGCATCTTTTTGGTGGCTACATAATGGGTATGTAGTGATTTTCAAAATTTTGCCTAAAATGATGATCACTTCCGATTTTTCGTGAAAAACAAAAATTTGATATTGTTGTTTGTACTCGTTAAGTAGCTCTTTTAAAAGATTTCCAACGATATAAAATTTGTAAAATTCCAAGGCGCGGATTTTTAGATATGTTATATCCAAGTTGCGTTGCCAATTATACCCCTGATGCATAACCCGTCATGCAGATATTTTTAATAATTTCGTATAATTATGGGTGTCACGGAAATAATTATGGGTGTCACGATACCTAAAATTAATTGAGGGCTTGACAATGAGAATATTATTTTTTTTGGGCCTGCGCCTAATTTTCCCATTTAGGTTTTGAGCTCGTTCGGGAGGTGAAAACAGCCCGAAAGTAAAACTCAGGAAGAATTCAAGAGGGACGGTGGCATGTTTGGTGCATTTTTGGGAAGCTAGCATGTTTTGGGAAGCTAGCAAGTTTTGGGAAGCTAGCGTGTTTTGGGCCAAAGGTTACCATGCGTTTGTTCGGCAACCTTGGACGGCTAGGATTTGCACCTAGGATGGAAGGGTGGCCGTTGATCATCGCACGCCTTCGTTTGGTAGCCGCATAGGGAAGGCCATTGGCACGGTGGTGCAGCTAGCATGGTTGGCATGCCTTGGCGCGGTAGATGTGGCTGGCATGGTTTGCCATTGGCACGGTGGTGCGGCTAGCATGGTTGGCATGCCTTGGCGCGGTAGATGTGGCTGGCATGGTTTGCTATTGGCACGGTGGTGTGGGAATTAGGGTTTGGCCTGTCGAAACCCTAATTAGTAAAAAAAGGTACCCTGGTAATTTTCTCGCAGACATATTAAAGGGTTCAATAAATGCACTTAGTGGAGACATTATTACTCAAATTTCGTGGACGCCTTTGTCCGACTAGGGTTTTATGATTTTAACCCTAAGCTAAAAACCACCATCAACACCCACACATCAAAGACCTCGACAACTAAAATAGGGTTCAAGGGCATCATGTTCCTATGGGAAATGGTTCCTAATTTCTGGCAACGTTCACAAGTAACACAGTAAATGTGGGAGTCTGTAAACAACGAAGGCCATTAGAACCCACACTGCAATATTTTAGCAGCATTCTTCTTAGCACTAAAGTGACCCCCACAAGCATGATCATGACAAAAGGAAATAATACTGGATTTGTCACTCTCAGGTATACATCTCCTAATAATCTGGTCTGGACAATACTTAAATAAATAAGGATCATCCCAAAATAAATGCTTAACCTCGGCTAAAAACCTAGAAACGATCTTGTTTACCCCAATGTTGGGGCATTCGACCAGTAACAAGATAGTTCACTATATTCGCATACCAAGGTAATTAGGTAACAAAATCAGCTTGTTCATCAGGAAAACTATCCCTAACATGAGGAAAATCATCGGGGTATTCCACAACAAGCCTAGACAAGTGGTCTGCATACTACATTTTCTCGCACATTTTTTGTCTCTAATGTCTAAGGAGAAAAATTCCCGTAACAAGAGGATCCATCTAATCAATCTAGGTTTAGTATCTTTCTTGGAAAGAAGATACTTCAAAGCAAAGATGATCGGTGAAGATTATGACCTTAGAACCTAAGAGATAGGGTCTAAACTTGTCTAAGGCAAACACAATGGCTAACAGTTCCTTCTCCGTAGTGGTATAGTTCAACTGGGCATCATTCAGAGTTTTGCTAGCATAGTAAATCACATGAAGTAATTTGTTCTCCCGCTGACCTAGCACAACACCAATAGCATAATCTGAAGCATCACACATGATCTCAAAGGGTAAGTTCCAGTTGGGTGCCTGGACTATGGTAGCAGTAGTGAGTAAAGTATTAAGCTTCTCAAAAGCCTCTAAACAAGCATCATCAAAGACAAACTTAACATCTTTTGCAAGCAAATTGCAAAGAGGTCTAGAAATCAAGCTAAAATCCTTAATGAATCGGCAATAAAAACCTGCATGCCCTAAGAATGGCCTAATATCTCTTACGGTTTTTGGGACCTGTAAAGTCTTAATAAGGTCAACTTTGGCTTTATCTACCTCTATACCCTTAGAAGATACAATATGCCCTAAAACAATTCCTTAACGAACCATGAAATGACATTTCTCCCAATTGAGCACTAGATTCTTTTCCTTACGCCTAGTCAACACTAATGACAAATGATGCAAGCACTCATCGAAAGACGAACCAAACACCGAAAAATCATCCATAAAGACCTCTAAGAACCGTTCTACCATATCCGAAAATATGCTCATCATGCAACGCCGAAAAAAGTCGGGGCGTTACATAGCCCGAAAGGCATGCGTCTATACGCAAAGGTACCAAAGGGACATGTAAAAGTGGTTTTGTCCCGGTCTTCCTGGGGCAATAACGATCTGATTATAGCCGAGTAACTATCTAAAAGCAAAGAATGACTATGTCCGGTGATCTCTCTAGCATCCGGGTTGATGAAGGGAAGGGGAAAGTGGTCCTTTCTAGTGACCTTGTTCAATTTCCTATAGTCAATACAAACACGCCAACCCGTGGTCACTAGGGTTGGGATTAACTCATTATTATCATTCGGGACTACAGTAATACAGATTTCTTGGGAACAACCCGAACGGGGCTGACCCACTTGGCACATCCGAAATGGGGTAGATAATGCCCGCATCTAACAACTTAAGAACCTCGGTTGAACTACTTCTTTGATATTTGGGTTCGATCTACGTTGTATCTCCCTAGAAGGTTTGGTGTCACTCTCTAAATAGATCGATGCATACAAACAGTGGGACTTATACCCTTAATGTCCTGCTATGGTCCACCCTAAAGCTTCCTTGTTATTTTGAAGGACGGTTACTAGCCTACTTTCCTGATCACTATCCAAGTCGGATGCTACAATTACAGGTAAAGTTTCATATGGGCCTAAAAACACATACTTCAAGGTATCCGGTAGTTTTTTAAGGTCCAACTTAGGAGGATCTTCTAACGAAGGAACTAGGGTAGATTTACAAACTGGTAGTGGTTCGAACTTAAGTTTCCATCCATTACTAGTGTCTAACAAAGGGGTTGAATCTAACAAAGCATTCACCTCATTAATCACATTATCATCTGTAGGATCATAATATCGCAACACCAATACTTCACGAGATTAATAAACAACTGCGTCGCGAAGGAGTCGCATGGAGGTAAATAAATGACGTAATGGATGACGACAATCAAAACATGAGGAAAGTGTGAAGACTTGGCGAGATTTAAGAATGTCGCGAAGGCAAACAGTTGCACATTCGCGAGCATTCGCGAGCATTCGCGAGATACTTCCGAAAATAAGGGACAATACACTGTCATCCACTATGTAATACCCTATATAAAGGGTTGAGTAAATCGATATTGTAGAGAGAGGTCTTTTCGGAATTGTTAAGCAAGTCATTAGGAGAGAGAAAATTAAGAGTGATTGTAATTTCTCTAGCTCATTTCTTCATTTCTTTGTAAATCTTGGAAGAAAACAATTAATAAAACACATTATTATTCATCTTCAAATGAATTGAATAAGCAAAATTGAGTGAGGTGTGTAGTGTAGGATTTCGCAACTACATCATCATCAAAATCAATCCCAAAGTGAGCTAGACATTTCTCTAATGGATCTTCTAACAAAGTGTTTGGTAATGACTTCTCGACTAATGTTCCTATCATGTTCACCTCTTATATGTTCGAGTCATCTAGTTCATAGGGTGTAGCTTACTAATATTAAAAATGTTCAGCTCAATAGTCATATTAGCAAAACACAAGTTCATAATACCATTTCGACAGTTAATGATCGCATTGGATGTAACTAAAAACGGGCAACCTAAAATCACTGGTATTTGGTTCTCTGGGTCAGTGACAGGTTGGGTATCTAGGATAACAAAATCCATTTGGATATATAAACTTGTCGAGCCTCTATAAGAACATCCTCGATTACACCAAGAGGAATTTTAACGGACCTATCACTGACTAACTGGAGTGTCATCCGGGTAGGTTTCATCTCACCAAGTCCTAGCTTAAGGTACACATGGTATGGGAGTAAGTTCACACTGTCTCCTAAGTCAAGCAAAGCTTTCTCAACACGGTATTTACCTATTGTGCAAGAAATGGTAGGGGACCCTGGGTCTTTATACTTAGGACTAGTGGTATTCGAATAATGGAACTCACGTGACTAGCTAGGAAAGGCTTTCCTGGACACTAAGCTTTCGCTTTCGCGTACACATATCCTTAAGGAACTTGGCATAAGCGGAATCGCTAATCGCATCTAACAATGGGAGGTTGATAGTAACCTGCTTAAAAAACCTCCAATATATCATTAAAGTTGGACTCCTCTTAGTTGGAACTGAAGCTGGGGAGGAAGGGCTCAGGGGAACAAAGTCGGGCTCAATAGGACCCTCATTGGTCTCTTTAGAGACTCTATCGATCTCCTCATTTTACGGCTCAGAGAAGGGTGAACTACAGCATGTTCATTGTCGGGCATGGCAACCTTATTGTCAACTTTCTTTCCACTCCTAAGGGTTGTAACATAATTCACATGATTGTACAATTTCTCTCCTCTGGGATTAGGATCAGTATGACTAGGGAACCTTCCATCTTCTCTCTCACTAAGAAACTTAGCTATTTGGCCGACTTGAAGTTCTAATTTAGCAAGAGACTGGGAATTCTTCTTAAAATTCTGCTTGGTTTCCTCTTGAAAATTAACCTGGCTCTTTACTAACATTTCATGGCTTTGTGATAGCATATCCTGGCTCTTTCTTAATATACTAAGAGATTCCTATAAGCTAGTTATTCTATTCTTAGATGGGTTCTGGGCCTGACCTGAAGAGTTCTTAGTATAACCAAAACCTTGGGGAGGCTGAGAATTACTAGACTGACCTTGATTCTGGCACTTAGACCAAGAGAAATTAGGATGGTTCCTCCAACCAGGGTTATAGGTCTCTGAGTATGGGTCAAACTTCTGACGGTTTTCAAACCTAGAGTTGTTATAGACAGCATGGGCTTGTTCTTCACTAACCTGTCCTTCCCAAAATGAGATATTAGGTTCTCATCCGCAACTAGAGACTTGAGAGGCTCTAATCCTATCATCGCTCAGTTCAACAAGAGACCTATGTTTAGGCTGATTCAATTCCAAAGCTTCTAACCTTCTGACAAAGTAAAGCAAACTTAGCATCCGACCAAGCTTATATCTACCACATTGGTGCTACTTCTATTGACCAAGAATCTCTTAGGGGGTTCAACACAAGACTCCCACTGTTGGGATTTTTCAGCGACAACTCCTAAGAAGGTAAAAGCATCATCAACATTTTTACTAATGAACTCACCAACGCACATAGACTCGACCATGGCTTTGGTCGAATAGTCTAAACCATCATAAATAATCTCTACAAGTTTCATCTTATCAAATCCATGGTGAGGACACTAGGATATGAGATCATTGAATCTCTCTAAAAACCTATAAAGAGACTCTCCCTCTTGTTGCATACTAGCACTAATTTTCTGCCTAACAGCTGCAGTTTTATGCTTAGGGTAAAATTTCATATAGAAAGCAGCAATAAGTTCATGCCATGTTTCAATGGATTCAGATGGTAGGTTGTTCAGCCAGGTCTTAGCTTTATCTCTCATGGAAAAGGGAAACATCTTAAGTTTCAAGACTTCATCAGTAAGGTCTTTTATTTTAATTGTCCCACAAATTTCCACAAAGTCCCTAATATGAAAATAAGGGTTCTCATCATCTTTCCCTAAGAATATAGGGATCATCTGAAGAATACTAGGTTTTATATCGAAATTAGCCGTAGTGGCTGGCAATTTAATGCACGAGGGTCGGGTGAACCTAGTTGGGAACATGTAATCTTTCAAAGTTGCCATCGCTGGCACAACTGAAGTACTAGGGGTACTTTCCTCACGAAGAGACAGATTCTCAAAACTGAAGTTTCCAAAAACAGGGCTCTCAAAAGAAGAGTCTTCGAGCTCCTCGCTTCCACAAGAAGATATACTAGGTTTTTCACTAATCAATCGACCTAGATTGCCTCTTTTCCAAGCCCGTTCTCTAATGACCTCGGGCGTACACTAGAAAAAACAAATATATAAAAAAAAAATCCTAAAGGACGGGAGGTTCTAAGCAAACACACAGCAGGCTGACTCCACCAAAGCAAACCTAAAATTTTCTAGCAAACAAAAAGCATGATGGCTCAACTTAGATTGTTTCTAAACCAGCTTTTATTCTTTCGAAAAGGAATTCGTTACAATTTGAGCAAACCTCTCTGGAATTAATCAGAGTTAAAGTAAGTTAAATAGAGACGAGGGAAGCTGCCTGGAGCTTTGATACCCAAGGCCTCACCGGCATTACAAGGCGGCGCATTCAACTTACAGAAACCATCATGAACTTCAAAGTATGCTCAAAAGAGTAACCAATATTTTTCGAACGAATTTCCTATTAAGCTCGTTACCCTATCGGTCTCGTTCTATTCCAAATTTTAAGTCTTAGGTTCGCGCTAAGTATCGTTTTCCTAAGGCGGGCAAGAAGAGAACGATGATGAAATCCGAACCCTTATCTTGTATGTCCAGTCCTTGCCCTTTACTAGGAAATTAAAGAAGCCGTTTTCAATTCCTCAGCATATATGCAAACGAAGGAATACAGTAAACCCACTGACAAGGGATTCGCGGGTGTTTTGATAAACTTACCTCCCGTACCATACGGGGGATGAACCGCTGAAGTCGACTCGGCCACAACTCCTATGTCATGTACGAACCCGAGGGCCGGGCGATATCGCACCGCCGTCCTTCTCGCAAACATTTTATATTTAATATTACCCTTCCGTAGGGTTTAAAAAGAAAAAAAATTAATGTCCCAAAGTTTAAAGTCCAAAGTCCAAAAATAAAGTGCAAAAGAAAAAGAAAATTACAAGAATATAAGATATCCTAATACAATCTAAATAAAATAAACTCTCTTATTTTTTTTTTTTTCGCTCTTTGCTTTGTCTTTGATTAAAATCTTTAAGTATTCACCAAAAGCTTTGGCAAATTTTTCTTTTGCTCCAAATTCCAAAATCTGTAATGCAAAGACAAAAACCCAAAAACGTAAAGTAGAACAAATAAAAAAAAAAATCTAAAAACTCTAGCCTAAAGACTAGTCCGCGTCGGCGGCGCCAAAAATTTGATGATATTTTTCAATGATTGTTGTAGTAATAGGTTCGTTGAGACTTGTGAAAGAAATAGAATTTAGACTTAATGGAACTTAAAAGTAAACAAAACTTAATTCAAAATTTGATTTCAAGATATTAAAATAGACCAAGACTCCGCATTCCAATATTCTTTCTAGTTGATTGGTTTATAATGATATTTCAATAATTATTATTAAGCACTTTTTCGTTAATTCACTATTAATCTTTAAGGTGTCAAATATTAAATTGTAATCCCTAAGCATGAATTATCAAAGAATTGATTCTAAGCATAATACATCGAATTGATTCACAACTAATTAAGAAAACCATTTTATCTTCAATTATGTTGATCCTAGTGAATTAAATAAAATAAAAAATTAAAGAAATTGTAAAAGAAATTACCAATCAAGCATGAATGAATAGTTTCCTTCGTTGCCTCAGTCACGCGAGAATTAGCTCATCATGTTGGAAACACGCTCAAAAGTTGATTTCATTGCTCAAAGTGTTTACAAATGATGAAAATGGGAGAAAATGATAAAAACCGGGTTTGTAACAATTATATTAGTTACAAACCGAACTGTTACAAAGAACTATAACTGATAATTGTCATTGTTACTGTAGTAATTACGACCCACATGCGTCTGTCGCTGTCACTGTAGCATGAACGATTGTCTCGATGTGTCTTATGTTCTTCGTGTTCTTCATAGCAAAGTATAAATGGTGATTCTCTGCAACTCGATTTCTAGACTTAACGCTCAGTATCTCTCCCAAACTCTCCGTCCCCTCGCGAATTCTCAAACCTCATTTATATACGCCGGGACCTAATATCTTCCCCTTAATTCCCAAATTTTCTCGCAATTAAAAAACAATATCCCGGGAATATCTTCACCAATTTGCAGCTAGTATAGTTTCCCATTTTATCTCCATCACGCGTCATCTGGCAGAAAAGAACATACAAACACGTTTAGAGAGACTCAAACACCCTAACTGCACATGCCAGCTCACAAAAATCCCGTGAATGTCTCGACCAAATATATGTTCCCTGTTTTATCAAAATCTTCTTTTTCTCCGAAACAAAACCACGTATCAAGCCTGTTTAGCTGTGACACGATAATCCCAATCATTATGTGACAAGAAATCCCCGGAAATCTCGTCTAAAATTCTTCCAGGGGTTACGTATTTAACTGCAGCTGAGAAGAATAGTTTCCCGCCAAAAATGAACTCAAACGTAGGGGAAGAAGTGTGTCGCCCCTTAACTAGCTTAACAGTCGATATCAAATGGGTACCCCTTATCATATGAGGTGCCCTTATCCAAAATAGAGAGTCCGAATAACACGTTCCTCCGGGTGCTTTGGACAACTTTTCGAGCTGATTTTTCCAAAATGTTTATTTCCAAAATACCTAAAAAACACAATATTAGTACAAAAATCGAGTTCTAACAATAAAGACAACGAGGACAATTCAGACACAAAAATGTGTCTATCACACCTCCTCCCATTTACTCACCCGTTTTCCATTTCTTAATGAGACCAGAGTACGTTTCACTTCGACTTGTTAGGCATTACCTATTTCCACCGAACAACAAGTTCAGGGGAGGAGCATACAACACTCAGAAAACATTTGCTAGCTCTCCATCTGTGAGATTCCCACTTTCTGATACAGGTCGTAAAACAACTACTCTTCCAGAATCAACTATTCTGGTCTCAACACTTTCTTCGCTTCCCTCTCCAAAACCAGCCCATTCTCCTCCTTTTTGTGACCGAAGCAAGCCTGGAACGGTCATTCTTGGTTTAGGCCGGATTTGTACAGATTGATATCTCGAATCTAAAGTACTCCCTTGCAGTACATTGTTTAGGGTTTAAATTCGTTTCTCACACACACACCCGAAATTACCAAAGTCAGCAGAAACCGTTTTCACCCTCAAACAGTGGGGCATTGACTTTATGGGTCCGTTTCCTAATTCTTTTGGTAACTTATACATCCTTGTCGATGTAGACTATGTCTCTAATTGGATTGACGTGGTTGCATGTAAGACCAATGACCATAGGGTTGTGATTGAGTTCTTAAAAGATAATATACTTACACGTTTTGGTACACCGCGAGCTATAATTGTGATGGAGGGTCACACTTTTGTAATGGACCTTTTAGGCTTTTGATGAAAAAATATGGTATTACACATAAGGTAGATACCCCGTATCATCCACAGACTAGTGGTCAAGTAGAGGTTTCAAATAGGGAGATAAAACATATATTAGAGAAAACAGTTAATCCTAATCGGAAAGACTGGTCGTCTAGGCTTACTGATGCCTTATGGGCTTATCGTATTGCGTTTAAGACCCCAATTGGAATGTCACCTTATCGACTTGTGTATGGCAAAGCATGTCACTTACCTGTTGAGTTAGAACATAGAGCATATTGGGATGTTAAGCAGCTAAATTTTTCACTTGACAAGGCAGGAGCCCATAGGAAACTCCAGCTCAATGAGTTGGAAGAGATTCGTAGAGATGCTTACGATTGTGATAAGGAGTATAAGAACAAATTGAAACTTGTGCATGATAGAAATATTTTAAGAAAGTCATTTTCTACAGGTTAGAAAGTTCTTATGTATGATACCCGCTTGCATCTTTTCCCTGGGAAGTTACGTTCTCGGTGGACGGGTCCTTTTATTGTTCGCACTGTTTTTCCTCATGGAGTCTGTTGAGATCAGACACCGGATGGTAGTAGTTCTTCGAAGGTTAACGGCCAGAGATTGAAACCCTTTTTAGAGCCCTTTCCTACAGGTGATGTTGAAGAGGTCCCTCTGGAGGACCCTGTTTACCCTTGATTGACCATCGAGGCGATTGTATGTTGTATATTAGTTTTTGATTTCTCTCTTCACCCAGGTACTATCTTTCCGACTTCTCTCCTTACTGATTCCTCATGTTAGTTTACTTTTTGGTATTGCTCTTTTATTAGAAACATTGAAGACAATGTTAGATTTAAGTTCGTGGGTGGGGAAGAAACTTTTTGTTAGCGTTTAGTTGCAATAAATAAACTCCAGTGCCTAGAAATTTATGCTTATTAAGGTTGGCACTAACCAATCTAAGTGGATGGGAACATCTTGGTTGTAGGAGTTGAGGAACCAATCTGATTAGATGTAAACATATATAGAGTCTATTCATAAAAGCACAGAGCTCCGGTGTTAGAAAAAAAAACATGGTAGTTTCGCCATATCTCGTTGAATCCTTTTCACCTTCTGTTTTTATTTTTATTTTCTTAAGTGATTTGGCGGGGCACACGATTCAATTTTTTACCATTTCTAGGGTGAAATAGAGTGATTGAGATACCCAAAAAAAAAAATTTGAGACCAGACCATCAGACCAACCGAGAATAAATTCAATAAAGTCGACCACTTTGGTGCCCTTGTATATGCAGTTGTGTTGACCTAGAGTTAGGATTATCACCATTGGTTCCCTTGTATTTGCATTTGTGTTGATATTAGTCGAGGCCATTATGGAGTCCATTAGGATAGGTTCATCCTAGTAGTGGCCTTGAGACAAATATGGGAAACACCGTTCACCTTAGTCAACATCAAAACCATCGTTTTTCTCTACATCCATCTTCTTAATCTTTCCATGTGATTGGTTGACTCAGGTTATGATGTCCAGAACTATCCGAGTAGAGCTCATCACTTATATGAATTTTAGTATACCCAGTGCAAACTCGTGTACAACAATTGGAATTTCTCATCAGGGTACTTCCTCATATAGTCAATGAGAGTATGCCAACCAAGGAGATTCTTTAGTGCCTTCCAAGGTTCTGCGTAGATAGCTAGGGTCTGGAGTAAAGGTTTTGTGGGTACACCTCTGGTAAACCCTCCTACTGGGTGAGTTAGGATTTTTATTTTCTAGATTAAATTTGCTCGAGGACTAGCAAATAATAATTTTGGGGGTATTTTGATAGACACATTTTTGTGTCTGAATTGTCCTCGTTGTCTTTATTGTTAGAACTCGATTTTTGTACTAATATTGTGTTTTTTTAGGTATTTTTGGAAATAAACATTTTTGGAAAAATCTGCTCGGAAAGTTGTCTAAAAGCACCGGAAACGTGTTATTCGGACTCTCATTTTGGATAAAGGGCACCTCATATGATAAGGGAGTACCCATTTGATATTCGCACCTAGCGGTGGTTAAGCGACCTTCTTCTTCCCCCCGTTTAAGTTCGTTTTGAAACTATTCCGCTACATTGCGATTAAATACGTAACTCCTCGGAAGAATTTTAGGCGAGATTTAGGTGGATTTCTTGTCACATAATGATTGGGATTTGTCGTGTCACGCTAAACGAGCTTGATACGTGGTTTTGTTTGAAGAAAAGAAGATTTTGATAAAACGAGGAACATATATTTGGTGAGACATTCACGGGATTTTTGTGAGTAGCGTGTGCGATTAGGGTGTTTGAGTCTCTAAGCGTGTTTGTATGTTCTTATCCGCGAGATGACGCCTTTGATGGAGATAAAATGAAACTATACTCCTTTGCAAATTAGTGAAGATATTCTCGGATATTGTTTTTTAATTGCGAGAAGATTTGGGAATTAAGTAAAGATATTAGGTCTAGCGTATATAAATGAGGTTTTGAGAATTCGGCGTGGGGGACGGAGGAGTTTGGGGAGAGATACGAGCGTTACGGAAGTCGAGAAATCGAGTTGCAGAGAATCACCATTTACGCTGCTTTGTGAAGAACACGAAGAACATAAGACACATCGAGACAATCGTTCATGCCACGTGATGCATTTACGTGGGTAAGTAATTACTACGATATGATGGATGATTTATCGATTATAGTTAACATGTGATTCGGTTTGTAACTAATATAATTGTTACAAACGGTTTTTAATCATTTTTCTCCCATTTTCATCATTTGTAAACACTTTGAGCAATGAAATCAACTTTTGAGAGTGTTTCCAACATGATGAGCTAATTTCTTGCGTTTGAGGAAACGGAGGAAACTATTCATTCATGCTTGATTGGTAATTTATTTTACAATTTCTTTAATTATTTATTTTATTTAATTCACTAGGATCAACATAATTGAAGATAAAATGGTTTTCTTAATTAGTTGTGAATCAATTCGATGTATTATGCTTAGAATCAATTCTTTGATAATTCATGCTTAGGGAATACAATTTAATATTTGGACACCTTAAAGATTAATAGTGAATTAACGAGAAAAGTGCTTAATAATAATTATTAAAATATCATTATAAACCAATCAACTAGAAACAATAGTGGAATCCGGAGTCTTGGTCTATTTTAATATCTTGAAATCAAATTTTGAATTAAGTTTTGTTTACTTTTAAGTTTTATTAAGTCTAAATTCTATTGCTTTCACAAGTCTCAACGAAGCTATTACTACAACAATCATTGAAAAATATCATCAAGGTGGTAACCAGTAACTCCTGGAATTGATGTTCCATAAAAGCGTTTCACCATTACTCCTGTATTTACTAACCTCCTCATCCTTATGACACTTTCCTATAACGGGCGTAGTATGCAGCGCTGCACGCCGTAAACCGCCAAACCAATACCCAATGAGCATCCCCAGTTTGTGACATCGTTGATGTCTCGAGTGTTTTCGTGGAAAACATAAAAAGACGTTGTTGTTGTCCGGCAGGTTGAGATTGGGAGACTTGCCCGCTCGGTGGTGACCTTCGACGGTCGAGATTTTGCATCTTAAGAGGAAAGATAGTCGTTGATTATTGCAACCTTCGTTTGGTAACCCGGTGGCATGAAAGCATAATCCCGGTATGGCTTTAATATGGCTTAGTTTAGGCGCGGCCAAAAGTTAGGGTTTGGCTTTGTTTAGCGCGACTAAACTAGGGCCAAAGTTGCCATCGTTGGCTGGTAACCTTGGACGGCTAAGATCTGCACCTTAGATGAAAAAGTCGATTGATTGTTGCAGGCCTTCATTTGGTAGCCGCATAGGGAAGGCCTAGGTATGGTGTGGCGCGGAAAGGTGGTTGGCATGCCATTGGAACATGTGGTATGGTATGCCTTGGCGCTGGTTTGGCGTGGCCAAAACTAGGCTTTGGGCCAAAGGTTACCATGCATTGTTTGGCGACATTTTGGACGGCTAGGGATTTGCATCTAGGATGGAAGGGGTGGTCGTTGATCGCCGCCGTCTTCGTTTTGGTATCCAACAGGGAAGTCCGGCATGGTATGGCGCGGCAAGGAGTGTTGGCATACCATTGGCACATGTGGTATGGTATGCCTTAGCGCGGTTTGGCGTGGCCAAAACTAGGGTTTGGGCCAAAGGTTACCATGCGTTGTTTGGCGACAGCTGACGACTAGGATTTGCATCTAGGATGGAAGGGTAGCCGTTGATCATCGCACGCCTTCGTTTTGGTAATGCACTAGGGAAGACCGGCATGGTATGGCGCGGCAGGCGGTTGGCATGCCATTGGCACATGTGGCATGGCATTTCTTGGTAGCGGTTTAGCGTGGCCAAAACTAGTTATGGGCCAAAGGTTACCATCGTTGTTTGGCGACCTTGGGCGGCTAAGTTGCATTTAAAAAGATGGAAGGGTGGCGTTGATCGCCATGCTTCGCCGTTTTTGGTAGCCCATAATGAGGGAAGTCGGCATGGCATGGCGCGGTAATGGCGGTTGGCATGCCGTTGGCACATGTGGCATGGCATGCCTTGGGTGATTTGCGTGCAGCCAAACCAGGGTTTTGGGCCAAGGTTACCATGCGTTGTTTGGCGACCTTGGGGCTAGGATTTGCATCTCGGATTGAAGAGGTGGTCGTTGATAAATCGCATGCTTCGTTTTGTGCTTAGCGCATGGAAAGGCTGAGCATGGTGGGGCCAAAGGCAAAATGGCGCGGATAGCTTGGCATAGTGGGGCCAAGGGTTTGGCATGACGGGCTTGGCATGGTGGTGGGCACGGATGGCTTGGCATGGTGGGGCCAAGGCAAGATGCTGATTGGCTAGTGGGAGCCAAGGTTTTGGCATCGCGCATCAGTACTGTGGACTAACATGGTTGGCATGCCTTAGCGTGGTAAACCTTGGTGGCATGGTTTTCAGTGAGTGGATTGCATGGTTGGCATGCCTTGGGCGCATGGTGCGGTAGCATAGTTGGCATCCCCAGCGCGTAGATGTGGTGGCATGGTTTGCCATTGGCACGGTGGTGCGGCGCTTGGTTAGCATGCCTTGGCGCGGTAGCATGGAATTTAGGGTTTGGCACTTTAGATGATGTCGGTCAATGTTAAGGGTTACTGTGATGGAACATGACCCATGCAAAAAAAAATTGCCGACAATTCTTGCGTTAGGCATCTTTGGTCGATTCAATAAATATGCTAATGATCATAGTGACGTCATGTCAGTTGTACAGTTTTATGATTTTAACCCTACGCTAAAAACCACCATCAACACCCACGCATCATCTAATTTTTGCCCTAATTTCAACTTTTTATAAACGGAACCAAAAAATTGCCCAAAATTTTCGATATTTTGATATGTTTTTCTTACCAATTTTGAGGAGATGGGTAGAGGAACATTTTTCGATCAACAAAGATTTGATGGAGGAAAAAACTTCTTCAAACATTTTCCCGATTTGTTTATGTAAATCTATGATTTCGACTTCAATTCATCCTCAGAAAAAGAAGATGCATTATTTTGATTAATTATTCAATTTATAACAAATCCTTGGAATTCGATTTTGATTTTTAAGGTGAAAAATTTGCCTTTTTTCTGGTATATCTCCGACTTTAGAGTTTCATTTGGGTTTGAATCTAAATCTAAATACTCTGTAAGAGGTTGTGCATTTTTTTATCACGGTGGTGGGTAGCTATAAGGGCACCTGTGAAACAGCTCCACGTACGTTTTTGAAGACGAGCCTTTCCAGCAATGGGGCTTAGGGACCGATATGATGATTGGTTTAGGTAGGGAGGGTATAAACACAAGAGCAGCAATGAAGGTTTCTGACAACAGTTGAGGAAAAAGAGTAATAACAGTAATGGCTATGCAAGTGGTTATGAGAAAAGAAGAAACAGAGTTTAGGGATGCCCACATGATCTCTTCTTTAATCATCAGATCCGGCTCATCGGTTTATTAGGGACCAGCTCATTGGTTTATTGGTCTTTAGATCCTCAGCCATGGCAAGTGTATATTTGTAACTCCGTGTAATTTATTTTAGCACATTAATTAAAATTTGGTCAACGTGAAGTCCAGGTAGCAAACGCAAACTTGTACAAATATTAGACCAAACGACAAAATATAAGTACCAAAAACCAAATAACCCGAAGATATCTAGTATCCTACCAAATATGCCTTTAGGGATTACTGCCCATGGGCCACAACCCAAAAATCATACACATACATTATATATCATCAACCAGACCAAATCGTACGAGTGAATTATTTTGAAAACATTTACCAAAATAACACAAGAGTTGGTGCTTCCCGCTGCTCAAATCGCAATCAAACAACAACACTATCTTATGGAAATACAAAAACCAATACTCCAACCGTTATATTATTCCCACAAAATGGTGAATAATGTAGGCCGAAAACTCTAACAAGCAATACTTTACCAAATCGTCTGAACCATTAGCTTATGTCATTCCATTTTTCTTTATCTTTCGCGTGGTGAGAAAATATCCCGAAAAGGTTTATACAAGTTCGGCATTAACTATTTACTCATAGTTTTACGAAAGTGTTTCTTTATTTTTTCATTTGGCTTATTTTAGGCTAAAATGAAAAAGTGAAATATCATTTCCAAAGCTTAGAAATGTTATTTATTTATTTTTGTTTTTTTCTATTCCCCTGTTTCATGTATTCTTATAGAACAAGCCCTAAAAACTAAGCCGACCTAAACCTTTTGGTCGATAAACATAAAAGCAAGTATAAAGCCAAGCAGTATTTTGAGCCCATATTCAATAACTTTTAATGAGGAAGAGATCCCTCACACTCTTATTTTACATTACCTTACATGTTTGGAGATATCTTTTAATAAAAAATAAGTATAACGTATTTGAAGCTAATATTTTGGGGATATGTTCGTATTACAAAGATCTACATACCCACAAAAATGAGGTCATTAAAAATTTATAACTCCACCATCTACTACTTTCAAAATTGACCGTCTGAAAGTTTACTAATTATCAACCGTTAAAATTAAGATTGGTAGATGGTGAAGTTTGGTGTTCGTAATGAGCTAATTTTAATGGTGGGTGGGCTTTGTAAGAAACAAATCCTCCAAATATTAGCTTCAATACTGACCTACGTTTGATTTTAGTTAAGAATATGTCTCAGCGTGTGGGATAATTGTGAAAATAAGAGTGTGTGGATCCTACTCGAACTTTTAATTACTCCCTCCGTTTACAGGAAAAGTATTCTTTCACTTTTTCAATTTTTAAAATTGAAAAGTGAAAGTAACACTTTTCCGTAAACGAGGTAGTACTATTTTTTATTTATTATTTGTTTATTAATTCTTATGCACGATTCACTAACTTCCTTGCCAAGATCGAAGCGGAAGCTCATTTTATCTATAGAAACATCAAAACATTCATTTTTATTTCTACCAATAAGTAAAGGAATTCCCAGATATTTTCTTTCATCAATGTCATTCTTTGCATCTTCACCATTGCTGTAAGATCCTCCTTCGCTCGCTTCACTTTCGATTTTTGCTAAAATGAATACCGCTTCGAAAGACTAACTATTTGACCAGATACTTCACAAAATTGATTGATAAGCTTCATAAAATTAAGCATTTTAAGGAGGCAGACGAAAATAAGATACAATCATCTTAAAAAAGGTGAGAAATTTTCGGACATGTAGCAACTGGTTGTAAAGGAGATATTAAACCATTGTCTACAGTTGCTTGTAACATACTGCTAAGAGCCTCCATACAGAGAATAAAAATATAAGGAGATGGTGCATATCCTTGTCGAAGACCATGAGAAGAAGTGAATGAAGGAGTAAGTAACCCATTCAGAACCATTCAGAAGTATTTAAAGATTGAAGTAATAGCAAAATTTAATTAGGACTAATGCATTTTCTATCACGACAACCCCTCCCTAGAGCTTCTTCCAACCCTTCTGGTTTTGGGGCTTCATCCACTATCCAAATATTGGATACGGAGGACCTAATCTATATAAAAAGTCAAAAATACCCTTACTTTTAAATAAATCAAAATTGAGCTATTCATTAAAAACAAACTTAAATCAATTATTTTTTCCTTCTTTTTCTTTTCTCCTTCATAAATCATGATGAAGACGATGATCATAAAAAAAATGACGATTGAAAAAAAAAAAAAAAAAAACATAAATCAATTATTTTTTCATTCGTAAATCATGATAAAGATGATGATCATAAAAAAAAAAAAAAAAAAAAAAAATTATTCTTCTTCTCTCTTCTTCTTCTCCATCGCATCGCGATGAAGATGACGATCACAAAAAGAAAAAAAATTAAGAAAATCCACCATTTATTTTTATTTTTGATTGCCAAAAAAATTCAATTCGGTTATGTTCGAGTTTAAAAAAAAAACTGATTTCTGAAATAGTTTACGGTTGGGAGTTCTTAATTTCCTAACCGCAAATCATATTTTACGTCTAAGAAAATATGATTTCCTAGCAGTAATTAGGTATACAATTGGGAAAATTAAAATTTTACAAATGTAGTTTATTCCGATAATCACAAAAAAAAGGCTAGGTTTGGTTAGATTTCTTAGCCGAATGCAGTGTGATTGGGAAAATTAAAATTCTCGGTAGTAGATGTTGTTCTGGTTAGGATTTTCTAAATTCTAATACTCAAAAAAAAAAGAAAAAAAAAGACAGAGGTTGGGTTTCGGCTAGGATTTCCCAGGCGTACTTAGTCCTTCCAGCTAGGAATTCTTAATTTCCTAGCCGAAAATGTCGATTCACTGGCTGGGATTTAATTTTTCTAGCAGTAATGTGGCGAAAAAAAAAAAAAATCCTGATTTTTAACGGATTAGATTCAACAAAAATATAATAGGAGTTAAGTATAAGGTTTTCTTTGACTATTTTGAAGATATGTTTCATCATATTCTTCCATGGTTTTTAATAAATTATGGGTATCATCAGACGGATCATCGATTAAACAAAATGAATCAAACATAAAATGAAGGAGATAAGAGAATTAAAGTGGTTCGGCACTAACGCCTACATCCACCGAGAAACCCCGTAGGGTGAATTAGATTGATCTCCAGACTTATTGTGTTGGGATAATTTTTACAGTTACAATATATGATCCCTATTTATAGGACTAATGGAAGAATTAGTAAACGCTAATTATAATGACAGAATAATCACATTGATTAGCTAGATTACACGAATCTTGTTGTTGACTTGATCTTTGCATTATCTTCCGTGCATGCATTCACTAACTTGATTCACGACTGCTCGGTCACCTTGGTGGATGGCATACTTGCCATATATTCCAACACCCCCCCTCAAGTTGGACACGGAAAATATTGTAGGGCACAACTTGAACAATCTCTTGATGAAAAACTTGTAACATACGTCTTGTTTTTGAACTTCGAGCACGACACATATTAAACTTGAACTTCAATCAAAGGCACTTTAGACAAAGTATAACATAGTCATGGAGTATATTGACCATCATAACTGCAGAAATTGTTGTTGACTTGACACGGCTTGATTGGCTATCATGGAGGAGACTGACCATCATAACTGCAGAAATTGTTGTTGACTTGACACGGCTTGATTGGCTATTGGGCTCAAAAGAGCTTTGATGGGCTCAAAAGAGCTTTGATGAGCGAAACCGGCATTCATAGGCTTGGTTTGATAATGGGATAACAAATTTGATTAACCCGTGATTAAATGGAAATATGGAAGTATTTCCGGAAGGTCTGAATTTTTCGGAAAATGGAATGATATTTCCGAAATTTGAGGTCATATTGAGACACATGATTAAAAATGATATGGAAAATATTTCCAATAAAATGAAATGAATTGTTAACCAAAATGGCAAGATATTTGAAATTGCAAAGTATGTAAATGTTTAATATCCTTGATTACAAGGATTAATAATGAAACATCTTCGATGATCAGATGATCTATAAAGATGGAATGAATGGAAATGTCGATTTAGGTGAGTGAATTCGACCTTTCAGATGGCATAGACGATCAATGTCAATGCAAATTGCAAACACATATATTTGGTCAAAGTAATGATCACCAAACAAGGGATGATTGAATTGGTGGGGAAATACCAATTATAGCAGTATTAAAAGGGATTAATTGCAGATGCCAAATTAAAAGAGATCAACTGCAGTATTAGTTTTGAGTTTTGACTTTTGAGGGATGAAAATCCAAGTTAAGATATATTATAATCGGAGAGTCACAAGATTATGGCAAGATTTCTATAACAGGGAAAGCCACCGTATTTAGCTAGCGTCTTGAAACTTCGGAAGAAAGATAGCAACACGATTTAGATCGTTGACTTATCACTACTGAACAACAACTTGAACAGTTGTGCGTTGCGAATGACTCTTCAGTAATTACCAAAAACGATCACTCGCTCATAGGAGCATGAGTAATTTGACCTTGTATAAAGATCAAAACTAGAAATTTGAAAAATGAAAAAGAAACTGATACGATTTATTTATTTTTAGTCAGAATCGTACATTGATGAGCTATAAACTGAGAACATGAATACCATTTTGGCAGGTATTGATTAAAAAGGAAAATCTTGCGGTGAACAGTGGCAAGAAATCTTGGGAGATGGAGATTACCCGTAATCCGTATCAATAGGATAGGGAATTTTGAATCATTTTAAAAAATGAAAATTCAATGAAGATCGCAAATATTACGATTGAGATTGGTGAGATAAAATTAAAGTCACCAAGTACACCATTTCCAAACTTAGGAAAAAATAACGGAAAAAAAACTCGATATGATAACATATGTTGACACTCTTGAGTCTCTGAGTATCGAGGTAGAAATTTTAGATAAAGTGTAAGAAGCTTAACAATGGATACACTAAATGTGTAAGATGCAGAGAATATTATATATACTCTGAAGTATATTTTGAACGGAAATGGAATCAATTTCAGGAATGGAAAGGTATTCGAAAGAAATATATTATTTTCGAGCTTTCATTGATTTATCAATGAGATAATTAACTAGGAGAGACTCACAATAGGAATGTGTCCTACTTTATTGAAGATTTTCGGCGTGATATTGGCCACAAATGTTGATAGAGAAAACAGGTCTTTGATAAAAATTTAACTCAAAAAGAGACTTGTGGATGAGTCAGAATATCGATCACTGTTGATGCGAAAATTATGATCATCTGTTGTGTTGATTAATCACATGAATAAAAACGACCAGAAAATGATCAATTACGAGCGTAGTAACGGTGAGTCTTGGTTGACAAAGATGAGTTTGATTAACTCATTTGACAACTGACTGAAAATGAATATTTAATTAGATTAAGGATATGATATCCAGTCACAATAGAGACTAGTGAGATTACCCATCTAATAGTGATATGAATCTAAGAACGGAACATGAAAATGTTCCGTGGATCTTGCCATGAACAATAGCTAGAAAATAATTTGATTGAGAAGATAAAAATGCCAAATGAACGAGGCACAAAGGATTACCAAAGAAAATAAATAAATTAGGAAGAGTTATTTGACTAAAACTCTGATGGAGAATAAACAAATTATATTCATTAGGAAAAACAGGCTATTATTGATGATTAGCCTGAACAAAATCGATGAAAATGATAACCCAGAAAAAATTGAAAGCGGAATCAATTGAGTGGATCTCCCCGCTCTGATACCATAATAAATTATGGGTATCATCAGACGGATCATCGATTAAACAAAATGAATCAAACATAAAATGAAGGAGATAAGAGAATTAAAGTGGTTTGGCACTAATGCCTACATCCACTGAGAAACCCCGTAGGGTGAATTAGATTGATTTCCAGACTTATTGTGCTGGGATAATTTTTACAGTTACAATATATGATCCCTATTTATAGGACTAATGGAAGAATTAGTAAACCCTAACTATAATGACTAATAATCACATTGATTAGCTAGATTACACGAATCTTGTTGTTGACTTGATCTTTGCATTATCTTCCGTGCATGCATGCACTAACTTGATTCACGACTGCTCGGTCACCTTGGTGGATGGCATACTTGCCATATATTCCAACAGTTTTCAAGAAAAATCCTCCTTGTAAATAAAAATAAAATGAAATAAACTACTTTTCTTCTTTTGATTTTCCAAATATTAATCGAATCATTATACTAATCCTTAACTAATGCACTTAATCATTTGTATTAACACTAATTAATAGCATATTTGCCATTAGCCATTACTAAAATTAGTTGGATAAGGGGGTTCCAAGATTATTATTTCATGACCCTTTTTTATCACATGGTGAGCCCTCGGAACCCCTCCTTTTTCATCCCCAATAAATTAACAGAGTTCTTGATTTGAACCTTCAAGTTCAAAGAAGCTGTTAAGCTCTAATTAACTCTGCAAAATTAGATAAAATGGGTGTAGTAAATTGAACGTTCTCCTCCATCTACTCTTTCTTCGTAATAAAGTGGGTGTAGTGAAATTGAAGGAAAATCCGGTGCAAAATTCAATAACATCTCCATCATATCGCTAGATATGGATCCGAATGCATGAGTTTGAAGTTACGGTATTGGTTTTTTCTTTTACTTATTTAGTTGCATTTGCTTTCATTTCTTTCATGTCGTGGTAGGAAAATTCTTTCATGTTATGCAACTCCTCTCACTAAAGAGAACGAGAATAGATTCAATTGGGTAGGAAAACATACATGGAAGCTACAAACAACCTAATCCCTCCATTGTAACTCTGCAAATTAAATAAGGTTGGTCAAGTAAAATTAAATGGCTCACCAAGAAAACAAAAAGGCAAATCGAATCTTCATCCCTTCTTCTCCATCTTTCTTTCTTTTTTAGTATCAATAATAAAAAAAACAAAATGCTAATACAATAATAATTTTATAAACATTAAAACCCCAAGAAAAAAAAACAAAATGCAAGAATTTTCAGACATTTGAGTAAGAACATCTCAAATGGGAGTGTCTCTCTCACTATATCAATTAATAGGATCAAGCTGTAAATGCACCACCACACCATAAAAGATTAAGCTGGAAATTCAATACTTGAATTACAACAATTTTCATTTTTCAGACATTTCCATTCCTAGGAACAATCAGAAATTCAATGCTAGAAACTACTTAAACACCAATAAATGAATATGAATGAATACGAAGAAAAAATTAAGAAGTAATTACTGTAAACAGAAAATTAGTATGTTTATTGATGTGACTCGAAAACTTTAAGTCACCAACCCACCACCACAAAATAAAAACCCCTTCTAGTTGCAACACATTTTTGAATGAGCAAATTACAGCCAAGTAAAATTAAGAAATTAAGTAATAATTTATGATCACAATTATCTTCGAGGAGGGATCCCCTCACACTTTTATTATCACACTATCTCACACGTTGGGTGTCATTTTTACGAATTAAAACCAAATCGTAACGGATTTGAAGCTAATATTTTGAGGATATGTTCCTCTTGCAAGTTCTACATGCCTACCAAAAATGAGCGTATTAAAGGAGACGTATAACATCATCATCTACTACTTTGAAAATGAGCCGTTGAAAATCTGCGGGTTTCTGGCCGTCGAAATTGAGACCGGTACATCGTGAGGTTTTATATTTCGGAATGAGCTCATTTTTGGTAGGCATGTATAACTTGGTAAGAGGAACATATCCTCAAATATTAGCTTAAAATCCGTTACGGTTTGGTTTTAATTCGCAAAAATGACGTCCAATCTGTTAGATAGTGTGATAATAAAAGTGTGAATGCATCCTTCCTCATTATCTTCCGGTCATAAATACAACCTACCCTTACCAACTAGATTACTTCTGCTGCAGTAGGGGCCGACGTAAAAACGTCCACTAAATTTATTAATCATCCTACACATGCCGTGTAAAACCCCGGTTAAAACTCGTGAAAAATCACGAGATATTAGGATTATATTGGGTTGATAAATGGGTAAAGTGTATCTCCGTGTCTACTAAATTTTACCAAGTATTTCCCTCTTAGGATATCCGGCATTTTTCTAAGTTTGGGATAAAAAAAATTTACACTCTAATAGATAATAAGATTATGAATGGCCGATGACAAAGGGGTATATAAATCAACCTACAGCCATCGGTATGTCCATATAGTTTGTCTCTGCATAATAGTGTATGTTTGCCAACATCAAATTAGATGGCTATCTAATTAGGTGTTGCACCACCTGTTTATGATCACATTGCATGATTAACACATGTACGCAAACTTTTCCAAAATAAAAGAAAAAACAAGGCTAATATGGTAATTCGATTTTAGAAAAGCTAAAACAGAAACATTTGTCACCCTTACGGCCTTACCTTCTCCACCCCCTAATTTCTTTCTTCCCACTTTTGTCTCTCCCATTTTCGCCTACTGAATTTTTTGTTTTAGTTACTACAGATATTGAACGGCTTTGTCAAAACTACAGCATGATTATTCAATACGAAGAAAAGTTGGGTTGTATATATTGCTACTGTAATCAATCGAGTTCAATAGATTGGTTGTTCAATCTCCATTTATTTTTCATGTTTAATCTTCTTCTTTCACCGTTGCTTTCAATTCTCCTCCTTCTCTTCTTTGGTATCTCGTGTTCAATCAATTGTAAGGCTGGAGAGAAGATCAATTTGTTGGTTATGGGCTAGATTCGGATCTACCGGACCAAAATTGTGTCTTCTTAACCCGAAATTTAGGGAAAAGAACTATGTTTCTTGTTTGCGATTGATTAACTCTGTTTTTTCTTCTGAGATCAAATAACTTGTAATTACATTGTTTAATTGATGAAATTAGTCGATTGGGTTGAAATTTAGTTGGTTTCTGTTAAGAAATTTGGTATAAGTTTATTGTAATTAGCTAGATTTGATAGATTTATTTCAAAATTGAAAATCGTCATCATTTTTGATTTTAGAATTCATTCGAATTCTAGGCTGTTACAGATTATTACGGTGAAAATTGAAGAAAAAAACTTCAAAATCGATCAAATTTTGATCAAATGAAAATAATTGATTTAAAAAAAAACAAAGGACCATGAAAGTGTGACGGACAAAATCCAATATAGTCACCCTATAGAAGGCCTCTGCAAATTAAAGAGAACGAGAACAGATTCAATTGGGTAGGAAAACATAAATGGAAGCTACAAACAACCTAATCTCTCCATTGTAACTCTGCAAATTAAATAAGGTTGGTCAAGTAAAATTAAATGGCTCACCAAAAAAACAAAAAGGAAAATCGAATCTTCATCCCTTCTTCTCCATCTTTCTTTCTTTTTTAGTATCAATAATAACAAAAACAAAATGCTAATAAAATAATAATTTTATAAACATTAAAACCCCAAGAAAAAAAAACAAAATGCAAGAATTTTCAGACATTTGAGTAAGAACATCTCAAATGGGAGTGTCTCTCTCACTATCTCAATTAATAGGATCAAGCTGTAAATGCACCACCACACCATAAAAGATTAAGCTGGAAATTCAATACTTGAATTACAACAATTTTCATTTTTCAGACATTTCCATTCCTAGGAACAATCAGAAATTCAATGCTAGAAACTACTTAAACACCTATAAATGAATATGAATGAATACGAAGAAAAAATTAAGAAGTAATTACTGTAAACAGAAAATTAGTATGTTTATTGATGTGACTCGAAAACTTTAAGTCACCAACCCACCACAACAAAATAAAAACCCCTGTTAGTTGCAACACATTTTGAATGAGCAAATTACAGCCAAGTAAAATTAAGAAATTAAGTAATAATTTATGATCACAATTATCTTCGAGGAGGGATCCCTCACACTTTTATTATCACACTATCTCACACGTTGGGTGTCATTTTTACGAATTAAAACCAAACCGTAACGGATTTGAAGCTAATATTTTGAGGATATGTTCCTCTTACCAAGTTCTACATGCCTACCAAAAATGAGCATATTTCGAGACGTATAACATCATCATCTACAACTTTGAAAATGAGCCTTTGAAAATCTGCGGGTTTCTGGCCGTCGAAATTGAGACCGGTAGATCGTGAGGTTTTATATTTCGGAATGTGCTCATTTTTGGTAGGCATGTATAACTTGGTAAGAGGAACATATCCTCAAAATATTAGCTTCAAATCCGTTACGGTTTGGTTTTAATTCGCAAAAATGACGTCCAATGTGTTAGATAGTGTGATAATAAAAGTGTGAATGGATCCTTCCTCATTATATTCCGGTCATAAATACAACTTACTCTTACCAACTAGATTACTGCTGCTGCAGTAGGGGCCGACGTAAAAACGTCCACTAAATTTATTAATCATCCTACACATGCCGTGTAAAACCCCGGTTAAAACTCTGTGAAAAATCTGACAGATATTAGGATTATATTGGGTTGATAAATGGGTAAAGTGTATCCCTGTGTCTACTAAATTTTACCAAGTATTTCCCTCTTAGGATATCCGGCATTTTTCTAAGTTTGGGATAAAAAAAAATTTACACTCTAATAGATAATAGCAGATTATGAATGGCCGATGACAAAGGGGTATATAAATCAACCTACAGCCATCGCTATGTCCATATAGTTTGTCTCTGCATAATAGTGTATGTTTGCCAACATCAAATTAGACGGCTATCTAATTAGGTGTTCCACCACCTGTTTATGATCCACATTGCATGATTAACACATGTACGCAAACTTTTCCAAAATAAAAGAAAAAACAAGGCTAATATGGTAATTCGATTTTAGAAAAGCTAAAACAGAAACATTTGTCACCCTTACGGCCTTACCTTCTCCACCCCCTAATTTCTTTCTTCCCACTTTTTTCTCTCCCATTTTCGCCTACTGAATTTTTGTTTTAGTTACTACAGATATTGAACGGCTTTGTCAAAACTACAGCATGATTATTCAATACGAAGAAAAGTTGGGTTGTATATATTGCTATTGTAATCAATCGAGTTCAATAGATTGGTTGTTCAATCTCCATTTATTTTTCATGTTTAATCTTCTTCTTTCACCGTTGCTTTCAATTCTCCTCCTTCTCTTCTTTGGTATCTCGTGTTCAATCAATTGTAAGGCTGGAGGGAAGATCAATTTGTTGGTTATGGGCTAGATTCGGATCTACCCGGACCAAAATTGTGTCTTCTTAACCCGAAATTTCCGGGAAAAGAACTATGTTTCTTGTTTGCGATTGATTAACTCTGTTTTCTTACAGAGATCAAATAACTTGTAATTACATTGTTTAATTGATGAAATTAGTCGATTGGGTTGAAATTTAGTTGGTTTCCGTTAAGAAATTTGGTATAAGTTTATTGTAATTAGCTAGATTTGATAGATTTATTTCAAAATTGAAAATCGTCATCATTTTTGATTTTAGAATTCATTCGAATTCTAGGCTGTTACAGATTGATTTGAATGATTGAACTGAAATTGGTAACGAATACGACAGTGAAGTTTGAATTACGGTGAAATTGAAGAAAAAAACTTCAAAATCGATCAAATTTTGATCAAATGAAAATAATTGATTTAAAAAAAAAACAAAGGACCATGAAAGTGTGACGGACAAAATCCAATATAGTCACCCTATAGAAGGCCTCTGCAAACTAAAGAGAACGAGAACAGATTCAATTGGGTAGGAAAACATAAATGGAAGCTACAAATAACCTAATCCCTCCATTGTAACTCTGCAAATTAAATAAGGTTGGTCAAGTAAAATTAAATGGCTCACCAAAAAAACAAAAAGGCAAATCGAATCTTCATCCCTTCTTCTCCATCTTTCTTTCTTTTTTAGTATCAATAATAAAAAAAACAAATGCTAATACAATAATAATTTTATAAACATTAAAACCCCAAGAAAAAAAAACAAAATGCAAGAATTTTCAGACATTTGAGTAAGAACATCTCAAATGGGAGTGT
Source organism: Papaver armeniacum (assembly GCA_023531295.1). NCBI lineage: Eukaryota > Viridiplantae > Streptophyta > Magnoliopsida > Ranunculales > Papaveraceae > Papaver > Papaver armeniacum. The sequence goes on from JAJJWW010004954.1 coordinate 66,518, forward strand.
CTCTCTCACTATCTCAATTAATAGGATCAAGCTGTAAATGCACCACCACACCATAAAAGATTAAGCTGTAAATTCAATACTTGAATTACAACAATTTTCATTTTTCAGACATTTCCATTCCTAGGAACAATCAGAAATTCAATGCTAGAAACTACTTAAACACCTATAAATGAATATGAATGAATACGAAGAAAAAATTAAGAACTAATTACTGTAAACAGAAAATTAGTATGTTTATTGATGTGACTCGAAAACTTTAAGTCACCAACCCACCACCACAAAATAAAAACCCCTGCTAGTTGCAAACATTTTTGAATGAGCAAATTACAGCCAAGTAAAATTAAGAAATTAAGTAATAATTTATGATCACAATTATCTTCGAGGAGGGATCCCCTCACACTTTTATTATCACACTATCTCACACGTTGGGTGTCATTTTTACGAATTAAAACCAAACCGTAACGGATTTGAAGCTAATATTTTGAGGATATGTTCCTCTTACCAATTTCTACATGCCAACCAAAAATGAGCGTATTCCGAGACGTATAACATCATCATCTACTACTTTGAAAATGAGTCGTTGAAAATCTGCGGGTTTCTGGCCGTCGAAATTGAGACCGGTAGATCGTGAGGTTTTATATTTCGGAATGTGCACATTTTTGGTAGGCATGTATAACTTGGTAAGAGGAACATATCCTCAAAATATTAGCTTCAAATCCGTTACGGTTTGGTTTTAATTCGCAAAAATGACGTCCAATGTGTTAGATAGTGTGATAATAAAAGTGTGAATGGATCCTTCCTCATTATATTCCGGTCATAAATACAACCTACCCTTACCAACTAGATTACTGCTGCTGCAGTAGGGGCCGCACGTAAAACGTCCACTAAATTTATTAATCATCCTACACATGCCGTAAAACCCCTGTTAAAACTCGTGGAAAAATCCGACGAGATATTAGGATTATATTGGGTTGATAGATGGGTAAAGTGTATCCCGTGTCTACTAAATTTTACCAAGTATTTCCCTCTTAGGATATCCGGCATTTTTCTAAGTTTGGGATAAAAAAAATTTACACTCTAATAGATAATAGCAGATTATGAATGGCCGATGACAAAGGGGTATATAAATCAACCTACAGCCATCGGTATGTCCATATAGTTTGTCTCTGCATAATAGTGTATGTTTGCCAACATCAAATTAGATGGCTATCTAATTAGGTGTTCCACCACCTGTTTATGATCCACATTGCATGATTAACACATGTATGCAAACTTTTCCAAAATAAAAGAAAAAACAAGGCTAATATGGTAATTCGATTTTAGAAAAGCTAAAACAGAAACATTTGTCACCCTTACGGCCTTACCTTCTCCACCCCCTAATTTCTTTCTTCCCACTTTTTTCTCTCCCATTTTCGCCTACTGAATTTTTGTTTAGTTACTACAGATATTGAACGGCTTTGTCAAAACTACAGCATGATTATTCAATACGAAGAAAAGTTGGGTTGTATATATTGCTACTGTAATCAATCGAGTTCAATAGATTGGTTGTTCAATCTCCATTTATTTTTCATGTTTAATCTTCTTCTTTCACCGTTGTTTTCAATTCTCCTCCTTCTCTTCTTTGGTATCTCGTGTTCAATCAATTGTAAGGCTGGAGAGAAGATCAATTTGTTGGTTATGGGCTAGATTCGGATCTACCCGGACCAAAATTGTGTCTTCTTAACCCGAAATTTCCGGGAAAAGAACTCTGTTTCTTGTTTGCGATTGATTAACTCTGTTTTCTTACAGAGATCAAATAACTTGTAATTACATTGTTTAATTGTTGAAATTAGTCGATTGGGTTGAAATTTAGTTGGTTTCTGTTAAGAAATTTGGTATAAATTTATTGTAATTAGCTAGATTTGATAGATTTATTTCAAAATTGAAAATCGTCATCATTTTTGATTTTAGAATTCATTCGAATTCTAGGCTGTTACAGATTGATTTGAATGATTGAACTGAAATTGGTAACGAATACGACAGTGAAGTTTGAATTACGGTGAAAATTGAAGAAAAAAACTTCAAAATCGATCAAATTTTGATCAAATGAAAAAAATTGATTTAAAAAAAAAAGATAAAGGACCATGAAAGTGTGACGGACAAAATCCAATATAATCACCCTATAGAAGGCCTCCTAAAGTCGGCCAATAAATGTAACCGTACCAATAATACTTAAGGCACAACACACAAAAATCAAAAGGTCAGGCGGTTGATTGGCCGTGGACTATGGATCAAGTCGCTTAAAGGGAGGATCCCTCACACTCACACTCTAATATTTTCAATATAGCTCACACTTTAGCTACTAATTCTTTTTACAAAAATCAAATGGTGGCGTATTACGAAATACAAAAATCAAAAGTCTGCAAAGACAATCAATTCAATCCACTCACTAGTCCGTCGTCCCTAAATAGAATGTTGTGAACAGATCACTACTCACCAACCAAACTAAGAAGTGGAAGAAAATGCTAATAAAAATAATAATTTTATGAACATCAAAAAACAAAGGGAACAAAACAAAACTCAAGAATTTCAGAACATTTCGAAAGGGAGTGTCTCTCACTATCTCAATTTATTGGAAATGGATTATCAACTCCGACAGAGGCTAATTGGATTCCACACTCTACCAATCTAGATCCAACACAATGTTACCCGATCCAAATGGTAGCTGATATCATCGACCCAATCTCCCACTCCTAGAATCATGACAAATTGGACACCTTTCCCAACCTAACAATTCAGAAAATCATCAACATTCACCTACCCCAAAAAAATACTCCAGATAAAATTATCTGGCCTCACTCAAAATCGGGAAACTACACCACATCTTCAGGATACAAATGTCTAACCCATGGTCATCCAACCCACACGCCTATACCACCTACTAAATTCTTATGGACCTTACCATGTCCACCAAAAATTCGGCTTTTCTTGTGGAAAGCCATCAATGAAGGATTACCGACCTTCTCTCTCTTACACCGAATCCATTTGACCAACTCAAACATATGCCCTGGTAGGCTAGGGAATGGGGTTTACGATATAGCCTACTTGTTAAACCGCAAGTGCACGGTATCTACAATGCAGAACTGGGAAAATACGGGTCGATCCACAGAGACTTGTGGTGCTGTAAGGTTGATCTATGGCTTTACTTACCGATTTCTAAGGAGTAAGTGACATAATTTAAGGTTGTCAAACTTATTTGGATTGTATTTTGACTCGAAGCTAAAACAGCAAATGGGTTGTAACAAATTTAGAGAACACTAGAGTGGTGAATCCACCTCTAATCTCATGCTCAGGCAATGTAAGTTTAGCTATGTTCTTGTGCCTTCCTTTGAAGGCCTAAACTAGATGTTCATTAACTAAGTTTGCTAACTCACCCCTAGTATGAGTGGTCTTCTTACAGTACCACTCATCACAGGCTTATAAGCTCAATGGTTAATTACTAATCCTAATCATATTATAACACACAAGAATCAAACCAAAAACAGACATGCTTGGCATTAAAATTAGGGGTTTCATCAAACACTCCAGCAATTAAGTTTAGAACATGATATAAATTACACTAAGTGGTGCTCTGGCTAGCCCAGGCATGAGTTCAAACATCCTCACCTCAGACCTCTTTATACATGCCAAGCAAAACCCTAATTTACTTCAAATTGGAAAAATAAACGAATAACCTCTCACCCACGTCGGCCGAATCGGTGTCAACTGCTCAATCGGGCTCGCAACTCCCTTAATGCTCTGTTGGTAGAACCCTAGCTTTATCTATCTCAAACCTAGCTTCTAGGGTTTGAGAAGAAGCTATGAAGGATATAGATCAAAGCTAGGCGGCGGAGAAGGTGGCCGCATCCGAGGTGGTCGAGATGGAGGTGTTCTTTGGCGTTGTTGGGTCTGCAGAATGGTCGGGAGAGATTGGAAGAAGGAGAGGGATGGGGAAGCTCTCTCGGGTTTGTCGGGAAAAGACAGAGGAGAAGAAGAAGAGAAATGAGAGAGGCGTGTTTGGGTTGATGGGTGTAGGTGTAGGTGGATGTGGTGTGGCTGGTTGCGCCGAAGGGTCGATCGATGGGTGGAGCGACCGTTGGATGTAGATGGAGCAAATATGACGGCTCGTAGTAAAACGGGTCTTGGATTTGGATTATGGGCGGGTCTTGGTTTGCTCAAGCCCATGTCTTGTAAATGGGTTGCTACTTGTTGGGTTGCAACCGATGTGCGCGCGGCTTTGGCCTTCGCTCCATAGACGCTCGTCTCCAATTTTCTGCTCTTTTGGCTCCTTAATTTCTCCGAGCTTTATTTACTACCTAAAAACACAAAATTAATTAATACAAATATTTATTCTTGAAAACAAAGAAAACACAGAATTGGGGGTAATATCTGATTTCTGAGTTCAAAAGATGAGTTAAATGCCAATAAAAAGGTGTATAAATATGCAATATTTGGCACTCATCAAATACCCCCAAACCTGAATTTTACTTGTCCTCAAGTGAAACGTAAATTATGAAATCCTAACTATACCACCATGCCGCAGTCTCTCGAATGCATTTAGCGTATGCACTAAGCCTTTAAACCCCTAGGTGTCCTTAGTGGACGAGTTGTAGTCTCGTGAGGGTTTACCAGAGGTGTACCCACAAAACCTTCTCCAACTTCAGAGTGTAAAAGAGTCTCAAGCATCCAAGAAGCTATGAGGACATAGAGTTTCTGCATGCTAGTAACAAGAAGTTAGAACTACCAAAGAACGCATTCTCATCCTTAAGGCCGAGCGAGAAGTAACCATACCATATGAAAGAATTCGGATTCGATTGTGATCATAAGCCTCGACTTCCGCCTCACTAATAGGGTTTTATGATAATTGCACTCAAAAAGATCACTTTTTAGTCTCTCATGTGTGCAAAAAGCGTGGAATAAAGAGAGAAATCCCGCACACGTTGAAGGTAAGAAGGATAACCTTCCGAAATAATTTACGGAGACTCCACGAAGTGTGGACAAAAAGAATCTTTTCTCGATGATCTCTAAGAAAGGAAATCAACCATTAGCAAGGATGGGAGTACTCACTTACCTTCTCACCCGATCGGCAATTAATATCATTCTCTCAGCATTCATAGAAACGTCTTCAATCTTCGGTCTTCGGTCTTCAAATGTTGATGACGATCTTCTGAACTTCACAAAAACTTGACAAACATTTTATTTATTTATTTTTTTAGCATGAATTGTAAATAACAATAAAACAATAAAACTTGTATTGTCTTGATTTCATAAACTTCACTAATTCTCATCCTATTTTTCTTTTCTTTGTTGCACGTGAACCTTGGACTATTTCAACTTTTTCTTCAAATATTACATTGATGCTCCGCACGACGATGATGTGTTTCTATGAATGTGTTGATGTTGTTGAGAGGGAGAGAGTGATGCTAACTGCAAATCGGTATTTAGAAGGAGTTTTCATCTTTAAACGTCACCCTCATGATTGACAAAAATAGCACTCAAGAGATCAAAAATAGTCTTTGAAAGTGGTGCGAAGTTGGGTAGCTCACCATTCCTACCGGAATTGACGTACGGTGACACACACTCTGTGACTTTTCTAGAAAGTTGCAAAAAATTGAAGGTTGGTGCCTCACTTGATGTAAAATGGGTAGTCTCCACTATGGGTGATCACAATTCTACTACCGAATATCTAAACAAAGACCTAATTCGCCTCTCAGATGGTTAAATCCAACTTTAACGCTCTAATCAACTAAGAAACCCGATTGTGTTCTCCAAAGACTTCCAAGTTCGTTATTTCGGTCAGACTCTCTATGTAAACATAGCTAGAAGCATGCTAGTGACTCTAAAATCTCTAAAAGTTGGAGGTTTTTATTTACAAAAGAGTTTTTTTTTTTTTTTTTGAAAATAAAAGACTAAAAACTCTATATGCAAATGCAAATGCACCCCAAACCTAAATCAAACATTGTCCTCAATGTGTCAACAGATGATAAGAATTTAAAAAGTCACATACCAAGAGAACTATGTTGAGTAGAGAAAAGGGAAGAGATTAGGATGTCGGCGGGAGCAAGGTTAGAGCTTCATTAGTCAAGGCTAAAATCCAACATTCTCAGCGGAGATCATATCGGATTTGCATAATATATACACAAGAAGACTCAACCGATTCAAGAAAGAAAAATTTAACAAGTCCTACTGGATTATATACAATGAAAATTCACCATAAACCAACAATCTAAAGAGTTGAGGATCAACCCAAAAGAAAATATGTACAAACATCAACAGCCTTACACAGATATAACATGAGAGTGCGGGGAAAGATTGCATACGTGAACAAGTTACCCCCAAACCTAAACTTGTCAACGAGATGTGTTCTTGAGCACAAAATCTTGCAATTTTAAAGGTATATCATGCAAAAGGTCTAACTCAAAATGAGTTTTGCTAAGAACAGTGAGATATACACATTCCAACTCGGTGGCTCCTTAAAAGTGTTATATTTTTGATGCAAAATAGTCCAAAAGCACTTGGGAAGCACAAAGCTCTAGGCCTAAATTAGGCATTTTGGAAAAGTTGGTTTTGCAATTTTGTTACAAACTACACCTAGGTTTGGTGGAGGAGTTTCAATCTGTGCTTTAGGAGAGAGATTAGGTACATCTAAGTTGTTTTCATATATAAGATCATTTGCACCATCACACACTTTCCTAAGGTCAGAAGAGGGTAAATCATGTTCACCTGCATAGAACAATTCATCAATCTCCATGTCATAATCATCATTATCCAAAAGTTCAATCTCATGCATAAGATCATTGGTGTCAGCATTCTCATTTTCAGATCCCAAATCGCATCACATGTATGAATATTAGAAGAAGCATCATTCACAGGGGTTCACGGAAGAGACACTTAATGTCTACGAACCTAAAGATTCTACTATATTTTCAAAATACACATGCTCTTCATATTCATCATCATCATCATCATCATAACAAAAATTCATCTCCCCATTCAAAATTTGAGCATTTCAAAGTGTACTCATCTACCTCTAGATTAGGTTCATATTGGTGTTAGGTGCATGAGTAGGCATAGAAGGAGTCTTCACTAGTGGGTATGCATGTTTCATATGAATGATCATTACATGGGTGTGCACATGGTTCACTAGAGAAGGGATGATCATGCATATTCCATCCAAGTATATCATTGTTTTGCTCTATGAGCTTTTCCATTAGTGACTGCATACAAGGGGTTGGAGGAGTATAACATTGTTCATCCTCCCATGGTGGTTGATGATGCATGTGTGCATGGTTATATGGGCTCGTAGAATACTGATCGCAACCTTTGAAAGGCTGATTATGGTCCCAATGATTACCAGTATAGTCACTTCCGAGACAATTCGTACATTGGATTATCATGGCTTTCCCTAAAATGCCTAAAATCATGCAAAATATATTCTCAAATAGGTGGCCTAAGCTACCACATAAGGTACAAGCATACATTTCATATTGCCTAGGGGAATTAGATTCGGCTGATTTCTCGGGTAATTGCCTTTCTAAAGCAGATACTTGAGCTTCTAATTGATCTAAAAGTGATGACTGGGTATGAGAAAGTTGTTCATTTTCAACCTGTGGTGGATGATACATGTTCTCATAATGATTAGGGTATGGATATTCAAGGTCATGGCCTTGAGACGGTTCATAATATTCCCTAAAACCATCATGTACTGTGGGGAGTTCATATTGTGAGGCATGCCCGTAAGCAAGCTCTCTAATGGATTTGTTTGTACCCCCAGTTGCAGACCAAAATCCTGACATGATCTAGCAATTCAAATAGCCTAGCACACATCAAGCATGTATAACCAATGATGTCTCAAAACAGGGAAGCTAAGCCCAAGGAGTGCAAAGCCCAGTTGTTGTGGAAAGCCTAGTGGACAGTGGGCTTTGGTTTGGTTTAAATGGGCTTAGTTTGGTTTGTGTGGGTTTTGGTTTTTGTGGGTTTTGGTTTTGTGGGCTTCAGGTTGTGCAGAGCTCAGGTTGCGTGCAAATGCACAGGTTGCTGGTGTGCAGGTTTAATGCACAAGGAGGCACCACTCACAAGAATAACACAGCACACAGGATTGCTGGGTGTTGCTGCAAATGTGCAGCCCAAGTTATATGGGCTTCGGGTCGATTATGTAAAGCCCGTGTGATTGGGTGGTTCCAGCCTCAGCTTATAGCGAGCAGAGTATTGATTTAGTGTGGGCTTCGGTTGTGTAAAGAATAACTTTATGTGCAGCCCAAGCCAGTTATGTGCAGCTCAGATGGGGCACGGGCTATGCAAAAGAACAAGTTGCACAAATTTTTAGTTTATGGGTTCCACCTAGTTTAAGAGGCTCACACAACACAAAGTTGTGTGCACGAGATGATGTTTCGTAGAATAGACGGGCAGATACGTGGGTTCATGGTCATTCAAGCACAAACAAATAACAAATTCAATCAACCAATGTATACTCAAATGTCACAGACTACGACTTTGCGCACAAATGTAAGGATGCCATCATCGTCAGCCAAGACACAAACCAACACTTAGAGAACTAGTGCTTTGATAAAAAAAATTGATGACCCTTAATCTAGTGCAACATGTATAATGCTCATGAGATTTGAAAAGTTAGCTCTCGAATTTGTGTACACAGAGTTAAGCGCTCATGGCAAAGCAACAATCCCAGATTATGGGTGCTAGCTTGGCGGGGTGATCAAGTGACAGAAATGTGCACAGTGTGTCAACAAGCTTGATTTAGGTCAACAAGGTCGGTTGAGGTCAACTCACTTGGTTGATATCAAGTGATTATGACTGGGTATGCAAAGAGATGGAACCGGCAGGTTGACAGAGCAATTTTTTATGAAGGTGCGAGGCTAACGGCTAACTTGGTTAGCTTGATTGCAACTCAAGCTCCACATCTACAAAAATGAGCCCGAGCCACAGGGTTGATAGCACAATTTGCAAAAGCTAATTCACACACAATTTGCGAAGTTGAGATTAACACTTCAAAGCATATCAGTTCGAGATCATCATGGAGATTAAAAATCAACTTTATGTAGATACAACTCCCGAGATGTAGCAAAGGCACAGAACAAATAGGAAATGCTAGAACTCTACAAAGATGCTCAGGGTTGACAGAGTAAAGCATATGGCTTATTTGTTCAGCAAGTGACAAATCACAGTTCCCACAAGGTCTTACACAAGGTCACAGGTTATGCTCAGAAATTTCAGGGCAGATGGGTTAACCAGGTCTCTCAACATATTTGCAGGCTCAACATTCACACAGCTGGTCACGGGCGAGTTATGCATACATTCGTGAGTAATGACTCACGGGTGCACAGAGACAGAGATGCTCGTGAGACTTTGTGATTCACAGTCGGCTTTGACAGGTGCACAAGAAAAAGCAAAAATTCAGGGTGATGTGCACGTGGCTTTCAGTTTGGGTAGAGCATGCAAGGGGTTATCTAATCAATCGGGGTAGTTGATATCAACAGGTAAGCTCGTGGTTTGTTTGAAGCCTAGGGTTTAAAGTGGAGAAGCAATTAGTTCAGTTGACTCCACTCTTCAAGGGCTAGCATTCAACACAAGTTATCACAGGGTTTGGCTAACCTTAGTGTTCAAGAGAGCATCCTCAAGCTCAACAACTACAAATGGAGGGCGAGCTCGGGGAGATGGAAGCTAAGGTCACGGACATACAAGCCTGATTTCAGTGTGAGTAATTCCTAGCAAGGTTTTATCATGCAATCGGGGTATACACACTCATTCTAATGACAGATTCATGCAATACTCAAATTAAGCAATGTCATAATATTCTCGCCTAGCATGTGCGTAATTCACATATCACTTGAGTCACTCACCCGATTTGGGGGGTTGCTCAGGCTTTGCAAAACTTCAAGTTTTGTGCTTTTTCTTCCACTCCTTGGGCTTGCTCAGCGAGAGGATATGGGTACTGTTGCTCGGATGGGAAGTTCGGTTCTCATAAAAGTGCAAAGTTATAGCAAAGGGAATGAACATTAACACCGGCATAAGCAACCGAGAGTATTTTGACCCGACACGGGGAAACCGAAATCTTTGTGATGTTTATTTGACTGACAGGGGTCAAGAGCTACAAGGCAATGATGCTTATAAAGTTGTAGCTCGGGATAGCTCGACGCAAAGTGAGTGCAAGCTACAAGTGAGTTATCTTGATAGTGAGCATGAGATAAATGGAGCTAACAAGAGTAAAAGGAAATCTAAGTTATACTAAGTTATACTAACAATGCAAGATTACAATGCAAGACTACAATGCAAGACTACAATGCACTATACACAGATAGACAATTAACAGATGAGATGTGAGCAAGAAAGAAGTACTAATAGAAAGCAATACAAGAAGCAAGGATGTAAAGTTGCAAAAATAGAAAACCTCAGCTAAGTTACACTATCAACAGGGGATAACAAAGATGATTTCAACACATATATACAAGATTAACTGAAACCAGTAGAGTTAGCAAATGATCTAAGCAGCACACGCCAAGTCCCCGGCAACGGCGCCAAAAACTTGGTAGGCTAGGGAATGGGGTTTACGATATAGCCTACTTGTTAAACCGCAAGTGCACGGTATCTACAATGCAGAACTGGGCAAATACGGGTCGATCCACAGAGACTTGTGGTGCTGTAAGGTTGATCTATGGCTTTACTTATTGATTTCTAAGGAGTAAGTGACATAATTTAAGGTTGTCGAAACGACTGGATTGTATTTTGACTCGAAGCTAAAACAAACAAATGGGTTGTAACAAATTTAGAGAACACTAGAGTGGTGAATCCACCTCTAATCTCATGCTCAGGCAATGTAAGTTTAGCTATGTTCTTGTGCCTTCCTTTGAAGGTCTAAACTAGATGTTCATTAACTAAGTTTGCTAACTCACCCCTAGTATGAGTGGTCTTCTTACACAGTACCACTCATCACATGCTTATAAGCTCAATGGTTAATTACTAATCCTAATCATATTATAACACACAAGAATCAAACCAAAAACAGACATGCTTGGCATTAAAATAGGGGTTTCATCAAACACTCCAGCAATTAAGTTTAGAACATGATATAAATTACACTAAGTGGTGCTCTGGCTAGCCCAGGAATGAGTTCAAACATCCTCACCTCAGACCTCTTTATACATGCCAAGCAAAACCCTAATTTACTTCAAATTGGAAAAATAAACGAATAACCTCTCACCCACGTTTTGAATCGGTGTCACTCGCTCAATCGGCTCCGCAACTCCCTTAATGCTGGTTGGTAGAACCCTAGCTTTATCTATCTCAAACCTAGTTTCTGGGTTTGAGAAGAAGCTATGAAGGAGATAGATCAAAGCTAGGCGACGGAGAAGGTGGGCATCGAGAGGTGGTCGAGAGATGGAGGTGTTCCGGGCGTTGTTGGGTCTGCAGGAATGGTCGGGAGAGATTGGAAGAAGGAGAGGGATGGGGAAGCTCTCGGGTTTGTCGGGGGAGAAGAGAGAGGGAAGAAGAAGAGAAATAAGGGAGGCGTGTTTGGGTTGATGGGTGTAGGTGTAGGTGGATGTGGTGTGAAGCGGTTGCAGCGAAGGGTCGATGCGATGGGTGGAGCGGCAGATTGGATGTAGATGGAGCAAATCGACGTTACTCGAGTAAAACGGGTCTTGGATTTGGATTATGGGCCGGGTCTTGGTTTGCTCAAGCCCATGTCTTGTAAATGGGTTGCTACTTGTTGGGTTGCAACTGATGTGTGCGCGGGCTTTGGCCTTCTGCTCTATAGACGCTCATCTCCAATTTTCTGCTCTTTTGGCTCCTTAATTTCTCCGAGCTTTATTTACTACCTAAAAACACAAAATTAATTAATACAAATATTTATTCTTGAAAACAAAGAAAACACAGAATTTGGGGTAATATCTGATTTCTGAGTACAAAAGATGAGTTAAATGCCAATAAAAAGGTGTATAAATATGCAATATTTGGCACTCATCATGCCCCAGATGCAATACTGATACGGAAGTAGCAGATCACCTTTTAATTCATTGTCCAACGGCCTCTCTTCCCGGAACATCCTTTTCAACCGACTTCAAAATGCACCAAACACCAACCCCAACACAAACTTAAATTTAAATCCACAAACAACCATATCCCAAATCCTCCAAAGATCCAACATCAACATCTATAATCTCCTCACTGCTTCCTATTCCGGACACTATGGCTATCTAGAAATGATCTAATTTACCAACAAAAATAAACAAATTCAGACGAAATCGTGGCACTGGGCACAAAAACTACAACAAGAATTTTCTTGGCCTCGCGCGCTTCACCGCCAATCATACCAGGAGATACACCAACACTCAACAACACGATAACAAATAAAAGAACATCAACAATATTGGTAGGTTGGTCCACTCCGAATATCAACTCGGGTTAAGATTAACCACGAGATGAAGCAAATGCAGAGGACATCCAGATTTGCGGGGAGCCTGGATTCATTTGTAGAGACTCTGATGCACGAACTTTAATAGCTATGGCTCAACCACTAGGAATTACGACAGCACTAACTGCAGAAACATGGGCCTTACTATTAGCTTCAAGAACAGCATCAGAGAGACAATGGCCTAGAATCCTATTTGAAACAGATTCGGAGAACCTCCTGAGGTTCATCACATCAACTACCTCGCCACCTTGGCACATAGCAGGAATGATTGAAGAAATAAAATTGAGACTTAGGCAAATCCCAAGTTGCTATACAACACAACTACAGGAAGGAAATCAAGCAAATGGACGGATTAGCAAACCATGCAATGGATGGAAGCCAGAAGCAAATTTCTCAACCAAAATTTGGGACCAGGCAATCCCATTTTTATCAGTCACATTTTATTTCAAGACTCTGTGGGTACCACATATCCACGACAAGTTGTAAACTAAATTTATTATAATAAATTCTATGCTTCAAAAAAAACTATCTCAATTACTAGGAACAAGCTGTACTCACCAGTCACCACCACACCATAAAAGATTAAGTAGAAACAGTTGGAAATTCGATACTAGAACATTAGAAGTAGAAATAAGAAATCAAATGAACTACTTTAGTGGTTAGGATTTACATTAGCAACTGATGTGACTTAAAATTAAAGTCAATTAACAACCCCACCCCCCTACAGAAGAAAAATCCAGCAAAGTAAAATGACTTTTACTTTGCTGGACTGTAATCTGTAGAGAGATCAAACTCTTCTATGGAATCTTAAATTCAATTTAAGTCATTGAAGTCAAAGACTGCTACTTGGACTGTAATCTTTAGAGAGATCAGCTGCTATGGAATCTTAAATTCAATTTGTGCATGGATTGCTTGATAAAATGAAATTACAGCCAAGATAAACCCCACAAGAAAACTTTAAGTCAGTAACCACACAAGGAAAACCCCTAAGTCGCATGAAACACATTTTTGAACGAGCAAATTACAACCAAGTAAAAATTCTATCAAAATAGTAAAACCGATAAACTAATTAATAAGTGTCATTCTAATAAACCAACCAGTTTATGATCACAAGTCACGACTATCTTCTCAACCTACCCTTTAAATACGTTCTTCTTCTAGGAACAATGTGAAATGCACCATATAGTGATCAAGTAGAAACAAGGCACCTCAACCTCCAACATTTACCAAATGAATCGCCTCAAGATCCCAAAGGGCATGCAGCCAAAGAGATAAATACTATACAAAGGGACTTCTTCTGGAACAAAGAAGAGGGATAAATCTAAAGGCTTATTCTACATTGTATGGGATCTTTGTCAAAAAAACAAAAGATCTAGGGGGATTGGGATTCAAAAATATGGAGTATTTCAATCTAG
>JAJJWW010004955.1:0-30469 GCA_023531295.1 Papaver armeniacum
GTCGTCATTTACATTTAATCTTAAATGACTGGTGTTTTATTCGTTGTCTTCGCGTAGAGTTGTTGTCGCGATATTCTGATCCTACAAAAATATAGATGAAATCAATGATTACCTAAAAACAGCAGTTTATATTCATTACTTGCAAATGATCGATTCTACTGGTATTTCATCACCATCTCATCCTGCTAAGATCATCATTCCACAAAAGGCGGTTTCTTCAAATCGGCCCTTGAGGAAATTTGATTTCTTTTTAAGCACATCTGAAAAATGTAGCACATTGAAGTTAAAAGTTGATCCCGTTCTTGGGCGAGATTTTGAAAAGGTCTTAATGTAGATGGTCTACATTTGTCTCAATTGGGTATTCACTTTAATGGTTCCTGAGATGGAGATTGATGATGTAATGATGGATTCTTTGAGGCTACATCTTCTTAATTTCGATCTGGAGAATATGAAGACATCTTAGGATGTTTTCTTTTGTTTTTAATGGTATTAGGGTTTAATTTTTATGGAATTTAAAGCCATATGTTGGAATGTTAGAGGTCTCAATGATTTGAATCGAAGAGGCGTTGTAAAGACCTCTTGGTATTGTTTGTTTCATGATTGGAAACCAAGTATTGTTACATTACAAGAGACTAAAATTCAGCAATGTAATGACCTCTTGGTATGGCAATGTTGGAGTAATAAAGTTGTTCAATGGTTAGATATTCACCTCAAGGAAGTTAGGGTAATTTTGTGTATGTGGGATTCTTAAAGTAGAAGTCGTTGATTCTTTAAGTGGGCCATATTCTATTAGACTTCGGTATAAAACTATCTCAAATTATTTTACGCGGATGTTCACAAGTGTGTATGCACCTTGTGCTTCTAACACTGATGAAGTTAAGCTTTTTGGAGAGAAATTAAAGAGGTTAGATGTTTAGGCAATATCCTTGGAGTTATTGGAGGTGATTTCAATGAGAGATAAGATTCGCTCATGAGAGATAAGATTCGCTCATGAAAGAACTTCGAGGTGGTGATTCTACTCCTGGTATGAGAAGATTTAATAATTTCATTTCTAAGCATCATTTGATTGATCTACCCATGCTTGGTGCAACACACACATGGACAAACAATCTATCTCGGTGTATAATAAGTGAATTGATGAATTCTCATATCTGCTTCTTGGAAAAATTTCTACCCTCAAGTCATTGACAAGATCTTGCTAGATGTTATTATGACCATAATCCCGATTGCCTAATCATGAAGGAGTGAAACATGGCCCCTCTCCTTTTCATTGTGAGTATCTCTAGTTTTCTCACCCTAATTTTCTTGCTTTTGTCAAAGAAATGTGGTTGTGTTACATGAAGTGAAGGATTCATATTTTGTAAAAAGTTGCAACTTTTGAAGCCAAAGTTGAAAGAATTGAGTAAAGAGCAATTTGGGGAGCTTGAAAGAAGACTCAAGGAATTTGAGGATATTTTTGTTGATCTAGATGCCTTGGAGAATGTAAATAATGGTTTATTTGATCTTCAATGGGAGGAGAGAGCATCGGCAAGGCAATATCTGCAAGCTCACAATCATTAGAGAAGAGAAGCTAAGAAAGCAGGGCAAGAATCACTAACATCAAATATTTTGAACACAACACTAAATATTTCCATAGAATTGTAAATGACGGAGGAGAAGAAGCTACATTGGTTCAATCAAATTGGTGGCACCCTTACTTGATTAAAGTGAAATCATGAATCGAATTTGATTATTTTCAAAATGTTTTCGGTCCCAACCTCAAAGGACAATAAACATGGAAGGTATGTATTTTCCAACCATTGCGAAGAATTGAGTACTTGGCTAGAAAGAGACATTGATGAGGATGAATGTGTGGCAGCTATCAAAAGTTTATGACAAAATAAAGCTCAGGGTTTTGATGGATTTCCTGTAAGCTTTTACCTTTTATGTCGGGACTTCATTAAGTATGATTTTCCCAATGTTTTCAAAGAATTGCAGGATAATTTTTGATTGAAGATTAAAAAACACCTTCATAACTTTAATCCCCAAGAAAGATTCTATTGAAAAAATAAAGGACTTGAGGCCAATTAACCTCATTTATGGGGATTACAAGAATGTCTCTAAAATCCTTGCTGAAAGATTCAAACATACATTGACTACTATCATCTCTCGGCATCAAGCTGATTTTGTCAAGAAGATACAAATCCTAGATAGAGTTTTAGTAGCAAATGAGCTAATTGACTCAAGCCTCGAGATATGGGAAACCCGGTATCTTGTGCAAGGTAGATTTTGAAAAAGATTTTGACCATGTTAATTGGGACATTTTGGATGAAATCTTTCCATTGGTGATGGGCTTTGGTGTTAAATAGGCGGTGGATTAGATGTTGTGTAGAATTTACAAGGTTCTCGGTTTTCTTAATGGGAGTCTGTTGGTTATTTCAAGAGCAAGAAAGGGATCGACAAAGGTGATCCCATTTACCTTGTTTCTTACGGTCGGTGAAGCTTTGACTTTTATGATTAGAAGAGCACAAGAGCATGGTATCTTCTCTGGTTTTTAAGTGAAGTCGATGGTACATGCTTCTTAGTCATTTACGGTTTGCGAGATGACACTTTGATCTTTCTAGATGCGACATTGAGCAAGTTAAAAACTTACGACTTATTCTTCTTGCCTTTGAGTTGCTTACAGTCAAGAAATTAACTTTGTTAAAAGTCAAATATTTGGTATGGGTTATGATGGTAATTTTTAGTGTGTTTTCTTCTCTTCTGGGGTGTTACAGTGGTGTTCTACCAGCTACTTATCCTGGTTTTCCTTTGGGTGAAAAATGTAGAGGTGTTGCTAAATGGGACAAAATGGTGGACAAGTTCATTGCAAGATTACATGGTTGGAAGAAACCTCTTCTATCTAGAGATGGTAAGATTACTCTAACTAAAAGTGTGCTTGCTAGCCTTCCATTTACTACATGTCTCATGAAATGCTTATTTGTTTAAGAAAGCTTGAAAATATTATGAGAGATTTTCTTTGGAGTGACAATAGAGGAAGGAAGAAGATTCATCATGTCAAATGGAATGCGTTGTGCAGAAAGAAAAAAATGGGGGTCTTGGTATGAAGAACTTGAAGTTATTTAATCAAGTTTTATTATCTAAGTGGTCATGGATATTTGATACGAAG
Source organism: Papaver armeniacum (assembly GCA_023531295.1). NCBI lineage: Eukaryota > Viridiplantae > Streptophyta > Magnoliopsida > Ranunculales > Papaveraceae > Papaver > Papaver armeniacum. Next base: position 3,149 of record JAJJWW010004955.1, read on the forward strand.
ATGATGTTCTCACGGAAGAAAATCATAAATGAAAAATATGGGTTTGGTGATGTTGTGTAGTCTCTTAAATCCCTAAGTGCACTTTTGGCAGGTCTGTATGGAAATCTATTATGAAGACTAACTCTGTTTTCTTAAAATTTGTCGGATTAAAGGTAAACAATGGAGTTCTGGTTAGATTTTGGCATGATAGCTGGTTGTATGAGCATCGATCAAAACTTTGTTATCGAATTTTTTTTGCACTAACAACTTGACTAAGCACCTTTATGTTGCTGAAATGAGTGTTATAAATGGAAGTGCATTTGCTTGGGATTTTCATATTCCTATGAGACTTAATGTTGCTGCAAGAGTGGAGCTTAATGATGCGAGTCGTAGGTGCAATCAAATTAATCAATATTTCCACTCAATTAAAAATAATATAATGGAAGTCAAGTTCGTTCCCACGAGGAGCAAGAGATTCTAGTTGTAAAAATTGTCACAAAAAGGGGTGTAAAAAGCAAAGAAAATAAACAAAGCAATTAAAATCGAAAGTTGAAAGCAATAAGAGAGACAAGACCAAGGAATCCTTCCCGTTACGAAATAATGAATCAAGTTTTGTTCTTTTCTACTTGTTATTAGTCACAAATTATCACCAACCTAGTAGGTAAGCGACTAGATCGATTGCTAAAACCCTAAATCCCTTGTATCATAGGATACGGAAGTTCTCGACTAGGATTCTATTTACCAAACCACCTAGTAGTAGATCACTCTAGATGTAATTTAAATAAAGCAGCATTAAGATTTATGAACTTATTAGGTCAATATTAGTAGTTGGACTCTTAGATCAAAGGTCTACTTGCTAACGTTGTTTTCACACACAATTGCTCCACGGAATCCCTCCGCAAGGTCTCGTGTTTGCTACTTATGTAAAAAGTCAAGAAACGATTACTTATCTCCTAACTTTCACTAGCTTTAGATTAAACCGACAAATCAATTTAGTTGGCCACCCAAACAATCTATCAATCAATCATGAATGTCATTAAGATCATTCCTATTAGTAAAAACAAGCGATAATTATGTGAAAAACTTGAGATAGAATTGAAAACAAAAACTCAAAACATAAATTAAGAACTAGGAATTCATCCTCAATCGATAATAAAATTAGCTACTCATGTTAAAGAGTTCACACAAAAGAATAAGAAAAGAAAGAGTGTTGTGTGTGTAGAGAGGTGTGTAAAAGATGTGAAAACTTCTCTATTTATAGGCTTCAATATTCTCCAAATCTTCAAGGAATAGAATCCTTTTCCTTTAGCAATTCAATTTCCAAATCCAAGCCTTTCTCATCTCTTCCATCTTCTCTTTCCAAGTTTGAGCCCAATTCTCCATCAATTCCCTAGTCAAGTCTTCACACCCATGAGAAAAGTCCATAGAAAATTACTGGAATTTTTAGCTCGTAGGAAAACGGTATTATGGTAGGAATCGGCCGGAAAAATCGCCGCCGACCACTTGAAAAAAAGTTCCGTCATTTGGTATATTAAATGGAATATTCCGTCAGGTCCATAATTAAGACTAACGGTCGAAAAGACAAGTCAAGCAGATTAGTCAAATAGTCAAAGGGGAGGAGAGTCGCCCTGAGTGGAAACTTCTAATTCAAGGCCGAGTGGTCTTAATCGGTAGAGTCTTGAGTCAACTCGAGTCAACTAAGTCGGTTGACTCAGTCGGTCGAACAGTGTTGCAACCAATGTAGTGCTTCCAGCCATCTTGGTGAGTATCTTATGACCATCTTGGTGTGCATTTCTGTGTTTACGTAGCTCGATCGCGGCCAAGATAGCGCATCACCTGCAAGTCTTCAACACCATTTCGGCTCCCTGCAACACTTCTTCACGGCCATGAGGGCTATTCCACCTCCAGAATGCGGTGCTAAGCGGTTTCCCTTTGCATATCCTCACTTGAGTCCTTTGTTACGCCTGCAATTCAATTCCATTGCACCCGGTTTTGACACTCAACCACCATCTTTGAAGCACCGGTACCTTCATCTCGAGTTAATCATCCGATTTGCCATCTCCATTTTATGACACCCAGCTCATATTGAGCTCAATAAAGAATACATCTCATTTGCAATCTCTCCTGTAACTTCAAGTTAATTCACCACCATTGTCACTTGGGCCTCACAATTCATTTATTTATCTCAATCTCCATTTCCATTAGCTTTGCCCGAGCTCATTGTCACGGGTTCATTTCAAGCACTTGGACTGTTCTCGGCATCCACCATCCAGTGCACTTCTCATGTGCAACACACCTTGCTTTGGTGTACGTACATCTGCTACCACAACCTCGAGACCATCACCGGCGCCTCACTCATCATCTTCATTTCATAAACCATTCACAAGAACACACCCTAGCTCGGACTCCCGAAATCTTCAAACCCATCGAGTTCTCAAGCATCAACAACACCAACATTCTTTATATCACCTCCTGCCGATTTGACTCAATCAACCATAACCCATTTCGAATCTCCCAAGAATCGGCAACATCATCTCTTCCGAGTCGAACTCATCTTCGATTTCTCAACTCTTATCGATCTCACTGAGACCAAATCTTCTTCATATCCATTAACATCTCCTCTCTGTCCTGAAATCTTCTCGAGCTTTGATTCTTCTCGATTTACGGCAACTGACATCTAGTTCATCCATCGTAAACCCTTCTCAAAGTGCAACTCAAACCCATTCGATCTCTACAATCCATCACAACAACGACCATCAACATCACCTCCGGATCGAACCCATAACGGACCATTAATTTCTCCGATTGATCCCCATCTCCCTGCGCTTCAACTCTATTTCTCATTCAATTCTTCCCGTAGTGAGCAATCTCTGCTTCTCTCAATTTCTCGATCGACACGTGACAAACCCATCACAGATTCTCTTCTGTGTTCCTCGATTTCGTCTCGATTTCTTGAACAAATTAACGGCAGCCATGTTTTGCTTCTCCGAACAAGGAAATTGATAGCAGTGTGGCTCTTTTCTTCCCAATTTCGGATGTGAAATAATTGAGAAAACGCCTCTCGAATTTAGGGTTGTAAATGATTGAGGTGGATTAAAACGCCCGGGGATAAGACCACCCCGAGTTTGGGTGTAACAACACATATATTTTTGGATAAGGGCTACCCGAGAATGACAACCCCTTAACCATAGCCGATTGCCTTTTATAATTCTTCAAAAGTAAGTTGCCCCTTAACATGTGGTGGGCTCCGAGATAGTGTTCTCCCTGAAATGAATGATTTTCCTTTTTTGCTCAATTTGGGTAATTTCTTCTTCTTTTCCTCCGTGTGACTCCAAAGTAGCTACAAAACTCAAAACAAGCGTAAAATACATAATTTACAAGAAAAATAGCGAAGAGAGCATAAACAATAGATAGTAAATAGGATGTATTCTACACCTTATCAAATTCCCCACACTTAGACTTTGCTAGTCCTCGAGCAAATCAAACTAAAAACTCACAACTTCAGCGTTCAAGCGTCCCAAGCATCAAAGAGCTATGAGGACATAGAGTTTACGCATGCTAGTAATAAAAAGTTAGAAATACTAAAGAACATATTCTCATTCTTAAATGTTGAGTGAGAAATAACCACACCATAATGAGAGAACGCGTGTTTGAGAAAGCGATCGATAAGCATTTCGCCTCGACTTACGCCTCACCAAATAAGATTTTATGATAATTGCACTCAAAAAAGACGGCTTTTTATGGTTCTCACATGTGCGCGGTAGGAATGAAAAGAGAATTCTGTAACACGTTGAATGGTGGGAAGGACAACTTCAGAAATATTTTTAAAAACCCACATCTTTTAATATTTTGAAAAACCATTTTTTTTCTAACGATCTCTCGAAAGGAAATCAACCATTATTATCGAGGATGAGATTACTTACTCACCTTCACATCCGATCGCCAATTATGATAACACCACTCTCACGGCATCAATAGAAACGTCTTCCGCTCCTCGTCTTGATCTTCTTAGTCTTCGTCTTCGGTTTCAACTATTGGTGAAAAACTCTCGAATTTCATAAATCCATAACAATTTGTAACCTTTACCTTAAATCCTTGTCGCTTGAAACTTCCTATAAATTTTCCTTCCCCACGGCTTATTAAAACAAAACAAATATTTCTCTCTTTTTTTTTTTTTTTTTTTTTTTTTTTAAAATTCAAAACAAGAGAAATTAAATACAACCATGGCCGTGGGAGAAGTATTTTACCGCTTGATTCTTCACAACTTGTATCGTCTTGAAATCATAAACTTCAAAAATTCTCACCTTTTAATTTTCTTTGCTTTCAAGAATAAGTCTTTATACTTGGATATAAAATTACCTCATTGTAGTGTAAGTCTTCAACATATATGTAAAAATCCGCTCTTTGTATGTTGCTTTTACTTGTATTTGAAATTTGCTCTTTTTTCTCGTTAGTTGCTTGTAAACCTTAAACTTTTCCAACTTTCCTTGTAGATTTTGATGTCGCTCCTTGTTGATGATGAATGTGTTTCTATGGATCCGTTGTTCGAGAGAGAATGGTGCTAGCGCAAATCGAACTACAAGAAGGAAGCTTTCATCTATAGGCGTCACCCTCATGATTGACAAAATTAGCACTCAAGAGATCAAGAGTAGTGCTTCTATTGGTGGGAGGTTGGGTAGCTCACCATTACCGGAATTTACTTACGGTGACACACACTCAAAAGAAAGCTCTTTAGTAGACGGAAAAATTTACGGTTGGTGCCTCACATGATATGAATACGGGTAGTCTCCACTAATGATTGATCGGCAACTCTAATAACGCATTTCTCCCTGCACCAAATTCGCATCAGCAGGCATGATTAAATCCATTATTTAACACTCAAACAAACAAGAAATCAAGAATGTAGTTCTCTAACATTTCCAAGTTCAATTATGTCGGTCAAAATCTCATGTAAACATACCTAGAAGTATGCTAGTGACTCTAAAATCTCTAAAAGTTGAAGTTTTTATGTAAAACTTTTTGTTTTTTTTTAAAAAATTTTTAAATTTTTTTTTTAATTTTTGTTTTAAAAACATGCTTAACCACTCCCCCACACTTAAACCTTACATTGTCCTCAATGTAATTGAATCCTCCTAGTAAAGTCAAGGTGGGAGATTTTAACATGATAAGTAACAAGAAAAAGAAATAACAAAAAGCAAAAGATAAGAAATACAAAACCGATGGGTTGCCCTCCCATTAAGCGCTTGTTTTAAAGTCAACGGCCCGACTTAGCTCTTGCAAGATTCATTCCCCATATACTAACAATCGAAAATTTGAGGATCCACCCATAATACACCTGTTTTGCAAATAATAGCTCCATACAAATGTTAGCACAAGAAAATAATAGTGAAATTATCGCTCGATAGCAATTTCCCCCACACTTATTCTCGTCCACACTCGGAAGTGTATAAAGAACATAGAATTTGGGAATTTCCATGTGTTCCTCTTGGCAAACCTGCATAGTGTTAGCATCAAGTGTTTCCAATGGTGGATATCTAGAAACAAAATCATCCAAAAATACTTTGAAGCACATACATTCAAACCAATAAGAGGTAAAGGAGAAGAATCAATATGCAAAGGGTTAGACAAACCTTGCACAATTTCTTGTATTATAGAATCCTCTTCATCCTTAAAAAATTCAAGTGAATTACTTACCTCTTGCATATCATGGTCCTCTATCAAACCTTGCAACCATTCTTCATCATTTTCTACCTTAACCAAAGTCTCGGTATCATCATAATCATTAGCAAGTTCAATTGGGTCTTCCACGAATTCAATCAATTCGGTTTCATTAACGAGCATCATCTCTTCAACATTCTCATCATCGGAATCGGGCCATTCTTCTCTCATATAATCTTCCTCGGTATAAATTGTAAGATCTTCTTGTGAGGGTGTTACTTCGTTTACAACAATAGGCAAGTGATATCCAAACTCCTCCTTTTGAATAGGTGAAGGATCGTTATTATGATCCGGAGTTGGAATAACTTCCTCATTGTTGCAACACTCATACACTTCTGCGGACTCATATCTTTCCCTAAGGAATTTTTTCCAAGCACTAAATGCATCATCTTGAAGCTCTACCTTTTGAATAGGTGCTTGATCATTAATAAGATCAAGGCTCGAGTAAGCTACACTAGCGTCATCAAAAGTCTCCAAAGGTTGGTTAATTTGTGCGTATAATTTCTCAGGAATTCCTTTGAATTTCTCGATGTGATTCTTGCAACTTTTGTTGAAGATCCCCAATCATAGCGGACATCTTATCTGCAAAACTAGAGAATTTACGATCATAAACAAAACTATCCTCCCATCCTTGTGATTGTCCACTTACATACCCGTCATAAGGTTGTTGATATGTATGAGAATATCCATAATGTTACGTAGGAATTTGATCATAGCCAAAAGATTGGTTTTGATTGTATCCAAGGATGGTTGGAAGTTTCCATAATGTTGAGGTTGAAAACCGTATTGATTGTTGTAATATGCTTGCTCTTGTCCACCATACATGGAAACTTAGGCTTTGAAATAAGATTCTCAAAAACTAAGCGGATACGGTATAGAATCTAACAAAGCAAGAATAAAGCAAAAAGAAAAATAAAAACAACTAAAATCATCGTTGCTCCTAGGAATGTAAGCTTAAAATTTGATGCGAGTCGTAGGTGCAATCAAATTAATCAATATTTCCACTCAATTAAAAATAATATAATGGAAGTCAAGTTCGTTCCCACGAGGAGCAAGAGATTCTAGTTGTAAAAATTGTCACAAAAGGGGGGTGTAAAAAGCAAAAGAAAATAAACAAAGCAATTAAAATCGAAAGTTGAAAGCAATAAGAGAGACAAGACCAAGGAATCCTTCTTCGTTACGAAATAATGAATCAAGTTTTGTTCTTTTCTACTTGTTATTAGTCACAAATTATCACCAACCGTAGGTAAGCGGCCCTAGATCGATTGCTAAACCCTAAATCCCTTGTATCCTGGGATACGGAAGTTCTCGACTACGGATTCTATTTACCAAACCACCTAGTAGTAGATCACTCTAGATGTAATTTAAATAAACGCATTAAGATTTATGAACTTATTAGGTCAATATTAGTAGTTGGACTCTTAGATCAAGGTCTACTTGCTAACGTTGTTTTCACACACAATTGCTCCACGGAATCCCTCATGAGGTCTCGTGTTTGCTACTTATGTAAAAAAGTCAAGAAAGCGATTACTTATCTCTAACTTTCACTAGCTTTAGATTAAACCGACAAATCAATTTAGTTGGCCACCCAAACAATCTATCAATCAATCATGAATGTCATTAAGATCATTCCTATTAGTAAAAACAAGCGATAATTATGTGAAAAACTTCAAGATAGAATTGAAAACAAAAACTCAAAACATAAATTAAGAACTAGGAATTCATCCTCAATCAATAATAAAATTAGCTACTCATGTTAAAGAGTTCACACAAAGAATAAGAAAAGAAGAGTGTTGTGTGTGTAGAGAGGTGTGTAAAAGATGTAGAAAACTTCTCTATTTATAGGCTTCAATATTCTCCAAATCTTAGGAATAGAATCCTTTTCCTTTTAGCAATTCAATTTCCAAATCCAAGCCTTTCTCATCTCTTCCATCTTCTCTTTCCAAGTTTGAGCCCGATTCTCCATCAATTCCTAGTCCAAGTCTTCACACCCATGAGAAAAGTCCATAGAAAATTCTGGAATTTTAGCTCTTGGAAAAGCTGGTATTATGGCCGAAATCCAGTAGGAAAAGTCGCATGCGCCCACGAAAAAGTTCACCGTCTTTGGTATATTCGACGGAATATTACATCAGGTCCACCGTTAAGACTAACGGTCAAAAGAGTCAAACCAGTTAGTCAAATAGTCAAAGGGGAGGAGAGTCGGCCAGCAAGAGTCGCCTTAATTCAAGTTTGAGTGGTCTTAATCGGTGAGTCAGAGGTCAACTCGGAGTCAACTAAGTCGGTTGACCCAGTCGCCCGAGCCAGAGCTGTTGCAACCAATGTAGTGCTTGACCATCTTGGTGAGTATCTTCACGACCATCTTGGCTGTGCATTTTACGTGTTTACGTAGCTCGATCCCAAGCCAAGATGGCCATCCTCTGCAAGTCTTCCAACACCATTTCGGCTCCCTGCAACACTTCTTCATGGCCATGAGGGCTATTCCACCTCAGCTGCTTGTTGCTAAACGAGTTTCCTTGCATATCCTCACTTGATCCTTTGTTCTGCACCTGCAATTCAATTCCATTGCAAGAACCAGCACTCAACCACCATCAACTTTGAAGCACCAGTACCTTCATCTCAGTTAATCATCCAGTTGCCATCTCCAGCTGCTTCAAGCACCAGCTCATATTGAGCTCCAACAACACATCTCATTGCAATCTCTCTGTAACTTCAAGTTAATTCACCACCATTGTCACTTCAGGCCTCATAATTCATCTATTTATCTCAATCTCCATTTCCATTAGCTTTGCCCGAGCTCATTGCTGGTTCATTTCAAGCACTTCGGACACATTCTCGGCATCCCGCAATTGAGTGCACTTCTCATATGCAACACACCTGTGCTTTGGTGCACGTGCTACCACAACCTCGGACCATCACCGGCGCCTCACTCCATCTGTCTTCATTTCATAAACCATTCACAAGAACACACCCTAGCTCGGACTCCCAGAAATCTTCAAACCCATATGAGTTCTCAAGCATCAACAACACCAACATTCTTTATATCACCTCTGCAATTTCAGCTCAATCAACCATAACCCATTTCGAATCTCCCAAGAATCGGCCATGACATCTCTTCACAGTCGAACTCATCTTCGATTTCTCAACTCTTATCGATCTCAGACCAAATCTTCTTCATATCCATTAACATCTCCTCGTCCCGAAATCTTCTCGAGCTTTGATTCTTCTCGATTTCGGCAGCGACATCTAGTTCATCAATCGCAAACCCTTCTCGATTGCAACTCAAACCCATTCGATCTCTACAATCCATCACAACAACGACCATCAACATCACCTCCGGATCAACCCATAACGAGACCATTAATTTCTCAGATTCGATCCCCATCTCCACGAGCTTCAACTCTATTTCTCATTCAATTCTTCCGACCAGTGAGCAATCTCTCGCTTCTCTCGATTTCTCGATCCTTTTGACAAACCCATCTGATTCTCTTCTCTATGTTCCTCGATTTCGTCTCAATTTCTTGAACAAATTAACAATGACCATTTGCTTCTCTCAGACAAGGAAATTCAATAGCAGCTGCGCTGCTTTTCTTCCCAATTTCAGATGTGAAATAATTGAGAGAAACACCTCTCGAATTTAGGGTTGTAAATGATTGAGGTGGATTAAAACGCCCCAGGGATAAGACCACCCCAGTTTGGGTGTAACAACACATATATTTTCTGGATAAGGGCTACCCAGTAATGACAACCCCTTAACCATAGTGCCATTGCCTTTTATAATTCTTCAAAAAGTAAGTTGCCCCTTAACATGTAATTTGGGCTCCGGATAGTGTTCTCCCCTGAAATGTGATTTGCCCTTTTTGCTCAATTTGGGTAATTTCTTCTTCTTTTCCTCATGTGTGACTCCAAAGTAGCTACAAAACTCAAAACAAGCGTAAAATACATAATTTACAAGAAAAATAGCGAAGAAAGCATAAACAATAGATAGTAAATAGGATGTATTCTACACCTTATCACTTAATCTTCTTAATGCTGGCCTGCAATCTTCCAAGTTCAGTCTGAGTCATGAAGATGAGCTAATAGGCCTTTAACTCCTGGTGACTATTTTGTAGTAAAATCAATCTATGATAGACTTTCTATAGAAGATATGCCAATGCAGAATTCAGTTGTCTTTAATTTCATTTGGAGCTTAAAATGTCCACCAAAGATTGGGTTTTTTCTGTGGCTTAATTCTCATGGCAGACTACCTACCAAGGATGTGCTGCTAAGGAGGAGAATTGAAGTGCCAGAGACTTGCTTATTTTGTGTTACTCCACAAACCGCTTCTCATTTACTTCTTCACTATGATTTTGCTAAAAAACATTGGGATGTTTTAACTATCAGATTAAAATGGCTCTATGCAATGCCTGAAGATGTTATTCCTTCTCTGCAAGCATGAAATCTCTCTCTCTCTCTCTATCTCTGACAAGGTAAAAGGTGATATCTGGAAGCTTGTTCCTATTGCTATAATCTGGTGTGAGTGGAAAGAAATAAACAACAGAATTTTTAATGATCATAATTCCGCTACAGTTATTGGTAATAAGGCAGTGTACATTCTTTTACATGGTCCCTTGCTTTCAAAGAGTTTAAGGATATTGATTCGAAGGATGTGATGAAACACTAGTGTAAAATTTACTTTACATTGCGTGGGTGCTCTTTATCTGTTTGTGAACACTTTTTTCGTTTCTTTCTTTCTAGAGGTTGGGAGAAATCTAGAAAGGAACTCTTTTTTTTTTTTTTTTAAAGCATGAAATTTATTATATTAGACTGAAATTACACGAGGATACGTAATACCCACAGAGTATGCTATTACAATAGAACCCGATAGATTGCGGAATTGTATGTTCCCATCTTTGTTGTCGTGAGTCTCCCTATGGAGCAATCATCCATTTTGCTCGGTTTGCTAAACCATCTGCCGCTTGATTTGCTTCTCTGTAGATGTGGCTAATAAAGTGTATTCTTTGGATTTGGGCGAGCCTTAGTTTGATCTCTGCAACCAGGTCAGATATATACCAAGGGGTCGTGGTGCCGAGGTTATAAATCTCATTAAATTTTCCGAATCTGTTTCAAATTGGACTTTTGACCATCCTCGTTCCGTCGCCGTTTTAGAGGCTATGTGCATGGCCGGGTCTCCGCCAAGTGTTGTGGTGATGCCTAGAGGTTGTGCTATTGCTAGGATAGTGTTGGTTTCCTCATTTCTACAAATAATACCTGCTCCCGCTATTCCGGGGTTTCCTCTTGCTGCGTCGTCTGTGTTGATTTTGATCCAATCTGATTGAGGCTTGAGTCATCCTACAAAGATGGTTGAAGTTTTTACTGTTCTTTGTGTTGGGTTTGGATATGGATGCATCCCAGGGAGCACTGGTGGGAGGTGTGTGGGGCCCAAGAGTATTCTGTTGTAACTTTATGGCCATTTGCATTACATTTATCGGATTTTGTTGTTGTTGGCGATATACCACACCGTTCCTGGTTAACCATAAAGACTAAAAAAGGAAGCAGAATGTTGTGGTTATCGGTGCAGGTACTTTTGTTTGAAGGAGTTCGGATATGGTTGTTTGGTGAGGTAGTGAAATGGGTATGCCTTGCAATGCGATGTGAAGGTGTTTCGAAGTGGTTTAGTAAGAGGTTCCAAGAATCTATAGCTTTCTCGACGGTATAGCGAGAATGTGATCGGATGTTTCGGATTAGAATTGCATTGAGGGCATAGGTTTGAGTTGGTGAGATGGATGTGATGAAGAATGTTGAGGGTTGGTAAACCCTCATTAATTGTTTTCCACAAGAAAAGTTGTAATTTTTGGGGACATGGGAGTGTCCAAAGGAAGTTGGATGGTGGAAGGGGTTTTGGTGAGTTTGCGCGAGCGCTAATGAGGCGATTGTATCTGAAGCGGTAGTATATTGACCGCTTTTTGTAAAAGGCCATATGATCCTATCGGGTTGATTATTCTGCGGGATGTGGATGTTGATAATTCGTTGAATTATGGGGTGGGGTAGTAGGCTTAATTTTCATGATCCCAATTCTGGTTGATGGGTCGATGATGTCTCGCTGCTACGATTGTATTGGATAACAAAAAGATGGGTTAATGATATTTTCAAATTGTGGTATCCAATTTGCTTGTATGGGGGTGTGTAATCCATCTCCTATTTGGTGGAAGAGATGTCGTTTGAAAAATGGTATGAGTGAGGCCATTTGCCTCCATTGAGGGCTAGGGGAAGACGGGAGCGGTGGGATGTTTTCAAAAATGGGGTTCTGATCAAGGTATTTTGCATTATATAGTCTGGCTAAGATAGAGTTAGGGTTTTGGTGAATGTGCCAAACTCGTTTCATGAATAGTGCTTTGTTGTGTTCTTTTCTACTTCGGATACTGAGAGCCCTCCTTGTGCTTTGGGTTTGTGGAGCTTGTCTTTTCCCAGTGGGTGGAGTTTTCGATTGAAGAATCGTGACCCCAGGAAAGAAGTTTGTCGTGATACGATCTATTTTTGGTGGATATGAGAAGGAAGGATTTGGGTTTGCATGAGGTGGTTAGCGGTAGGGGTTAGTGACGATTTTATGAGCTCGAATCTTCCCGATTGGTTGAGGAATTTTGTCATCCATCCTTTTGCCTTGCGTGCCCGGTAGTTGAAGCGGTGGGGCAAATATGTGGCTAGAGGATCTACCATGTTTAAATTGTACCCCTAAATAGGTAGGAGGGTTCGATGTTGTTGGCATGTTGAAATCTTGGGTTAACTTATCTATCTGGGGTTGTTCTAGATTCGGGTGATGTATCAGTGTGGATTTAGAGTCGTTGATGTGTTGACTCGCCGAGGTGCCGTAAGCCCATAGCTTGATAGTTTGAGGTGATTGGTGCCTTCTGGGGTTGCTTTATATGTTATCAAGAGGTCATCCGCGTACATAAGATGCATTATTGGTGGAGCTTTTTGAGAAATGCGGAGTCCCTCTATCTTGTTTTGTGCTTCAAGTATCCCTAAATTGGTGGATGGTATTTCCGCACAAATAATAAAGATATAAGAAGAGAGAGGGTCTCCTTGTCGTATTCCCCTGGTTGGTGTGATGTATCCATGCGGTGTGTCGTTGATATTGATTGAGTAGGTTACCGTAGATATGCATAGCATAATATAATCCAAAAAGTTGGAGGGGAAGCCTAAGCTGGTGAAAGATTGTTTGATGAATCCCCAGTCCAAGGAGTCATAGGCCTTTTGAATGTCTAGTTTCAGTGCTATTTTAGGATCCTTCGTACGTATGATGTTCTGATATGGTGAAAAAGTTCAGATGCGATAGCTATATTATCATGAATGGATCGTTGAGGCACAAAGGAACTTTGGTATGGGCTTATCAAAAAAGGGAGTAGAGGTCGAATGCAATTGACCAAGATCTTTGAGATGATTTTATAAGTGACATTACATAACCCTATCGGTCTAAATTGAGATGGTTTTGAGGGATGTTCAATCTTTGGGATTAAAGTGATGTTAGTGTGGTTCATGAGAGGGTGAATGCTAAATGACTCAAAGAAACTTCGGACCATTGCAATAAGTTGTTGTTGGGTTATTTCCCAGAAAACTTTAAAAAACTTACTGGTGAATCCATCTGGTCCTGGAGCTCGGTTCGATCCTATGGAGAAAAGCGCCTGTTTGATCTCCTCAGTGGTGACTTATTTGTTAGTTTCTCACATTGTCGGGGGTTAACCTTGGTGTTATTTCCTCGAACAGGTTTTCATCAATTACTGTATTTGGAGCCGTATACTGGTCCGTGAAGTGTTCAAGCATGATCCTGATAATTTCTCCTTTGTCGTTAATCTAGTTGTTTTGATGATCCTGAATTTGTTGTATATTGTTGCGGCTTCATGAATTGTGGCCTTTGTATGGAAGAATGTCGTGTTACGATCGCTTTGACCGAAGCCATTGTATTCTAGATCTCTGCGCGTCAATATGTTGCGTGTCAATCCAATAAATTCAGGTGTTCAATTCGGAGTTGCTTTTCTTGTTGAATCCAGTTTTCCAGTGCAGCTCCAGTTTGCGTAGCACATTGATGGTGGGCATCTTTAATTTTCGCGGTCGACTTTTTTATTAAAGTGGGAAGATGGCCAAAGTTAATCTTATTCTATTCTGTTAGAGTTTCACTGGTTGAGATGAGTTTGAGCTAGAGGTTCAAAGGTGGATCCGAGTCATGTAGTTTATCCCATGCCGAGGTAACGACTTGATGAAGTTGAGGGTGAGATAGCCATAGATGCTCAAATTTATAATTCTCACTCCCTTGCCAGTCCAAGGCTTTCGTTTGAAGCAGGATAGGAGCATGATCTGAGGCTATTCGTGGCAGGTGTGTGATTCCAGCATGGGGGTTGGCTGTTCTCCTATGTTGATTTGTTACTGCTCTATCAAGTCTTTGTTGGATGTTGTCATGACCTTGTTGGTTGTTTTTCCAGGTGAACGGGTCTCCTCTGAATCCTAGATCAATATAGCCTATCTGATCCATTAAATTGAGAAATGGTTGTGTTTGTGCATACGTAACCGGCCTGCCTCCTTTTTTTTTTCGATTGGTCCAAAACTTCGTTGAAATCTCCCAGTAGCAGCCAAGGTGTTGAAGTGCTAGGAAAAATTGTTGGAAAATCTTCCCACAGGTTTTTCCTTGGGTCTGGATGTGGTGGGCCATATATACCCGTGCAAAACCAAGGTCGGGCTGGAGCAGCAGGTGTGACGAGAGCATGAATATAACTTTGGGACTTCAGGATGATTTGGATGTTGACCTCATTTTTCCATAATAGACATAAACCCCCCTTCTGCCGATTTTAGGAACTGTGCAGTGATTTGGAAATTGTAAAGTTTGCGCAATTCGCAGCATTTGAAAGTCATTGGCCAAAGTTTCGGATAAAAATAATATGGTTGGTTTGTACATTAATAAAAGTCCATTAAGGTGCTGAATTGTTGGTGGCTGGTTTAAACCTTGACAGTTCCATGCGATAATAGACATGTCTTACTAAATGAAATGGTAGAATGATGATTAATAAAAGGACGCGCTAACGGATCAAAGAAACGTATAAATAAACTATTGATAAAATTAATTAGGGATGTTGAGGTGCCATACCGGAGCCAGGAGCGAGATCAGAGACAGTTGTGAATCAATAAGAGTGTACCGGAACTTGCAAATAGGTGGAATAGAATCTAGGGGAGCACTCACTGACAAAAGATTTTTTTTTTTTTTAATTTTTTTTTTCTCAGAAATATTTCCGCAAAAATTTTAGAAATAATTTTAGCAACTTAATTTTCATTAGCAAGAGCATTAAAATAAAAAAGGTTGGAAATGGCCCAAAAGAAACGTCTCCTAGACTTTACGGAAGCAAAATTAATGATGACTACACAGACAAAAATGTTGACTACACAAAAATGTAATCACCGACAGGATCAATACGTGGCTAGTGGCTACTTCACCTCCTAAAAAAGCAACAGAACAGGCACAAATAATGAGGTAAAACTTTGAGACCAAGAAAACAACGATTCTTCTAAACCGATTTGACACCGAGTCTACCACACCAACACGACCGACTCGATACACATCTTCTTCCCGATGAAAGAAAGAACATGAGGATTTAAATAAAAAAAAAAAACTTTTCAAAATTGAGATACTAACCATTAAACCTATAAACTTTCTCCAAAATTGATCATAAATTACTTAAACAGCCAACTAGTTTTCACCAATATTGATCATACAATTACTTAAACAACCACCGATGCAAGAAAACAGCCACCATTAATAAGCAAGCAGAAAAACTAGAGGAAAACCCAATTACGAACTAGAAATCTTACTTCCTATGTATAGACTAAAACATCGAATCATAATAAAATCAACACATGAAACGGCTAACCTAAGTCTATAAATCCAGAAAGGAGAGGAAGAAAAAAAAAAAAGCTTTAACCAAAGCACATAAGAAGCATACCTCCCCAGATTCGCCGAGAAAAAACACAAAATCATTTGCAGCAATTCTAGACATACCCAAATTAAGACGCCAACCTTTGCCCGGCACCTCCTGGACGGAACTACTCGCGATTCATCTTTTTGTACTCTTGATATGTTGAGTGGTTAAAGGAACTCTGGTTAGATACGCTATGTAAGCAAAACAATGTATGTTTCTTCGGTTAGCTTCTATAATATTTCCTTTTATAAAAAAAAAAAAAAAAAAAAAACACTTTTTTCTTTTTTTTCTTTCTTGTAAGTGGATAGGGTAGTATAACTCTTTTATACCTCTTTTTTTTTATCAACATATCTTTCTTTACCAATCAAAAAAAAAAAAAAAAATGCTGGGACAATCTTTTGCAGAGAAATTTCTGAAATCTCAAGTATCAATGTCTTGAACTTGCAAATCATAACAGTTCTTCACATAAAAAAATCTCTCGTAAAAGTTACAAAATCCTCTTATACATCTTTTTTTTCTGGTACAAGTCCTAATTCGAGAATGTTGTATAGGACAAAACCAACGAGAGAATATTAGAAGAATTGAGAGCGGGTGTCACCACTAGGTATAATTAATGAAGGGGTGACATTAACATATGAACAAGAAGCTAGCATCCCATCTCATGTTAATAGAAGGGGGGTGACGTCGACAGGAAGACTAACAACATGTTTGTTTTTTCCTCTACATAGGTAGAGGGTTCTACATAGAGGTAAACCTCCATCTCTATGTAAAAACCACTACATAGTGTTTTTTAAATTTATGTTTGTTTAACCTCTATCTTAAATGTATTCAATATCCTCTATTTCCCATTGTATCCTAATAAAGTTTACAAATTCCATAAAGAACAATTCCTCCAGTTAAGATGAAATACAAAACATTTGAATTACACATAGTTCAAATCTGAGATTCAAATACACAAAAAAAAAATTCTAAAATGCATACAGTCCAAATTTGAAATTCAGAAATAGGCGGTAATGTTTTAATTTGGCTCTAACATCACCAGAAACTCCTCTACAAAACCGAGCACACTTTCTTCACCTTCTCCTGCACTTCCCCACCAGCCCTACACCAACAGAAAATCCATCACCGATTCGCCATCGGCAGCAACTTCCACTATCACTAGTTCATGACAACCTTGACATCACCATATGCTGGCATCCATCACCACCAGTCAGTCTATTCCACCACTAGTCCAATATCAGCTCAATCACGACTCACCACCAGTTTCCAAATATCGACCACAATACTCATTATATTCAATGACCATCCATATTTCGTCGCCACCACTCCAACTGCAGACTGCATATGGACCTCCGTATCCATTGTTTTTACTGTGCAATATTTAATCATAGGCAAAATACCGAGATTTCATAGCACAAAATCCATCGTTAACAGCCATAAATCATCGTCAGCAATACGAATTCACTTATTTAATTATTGTGCAATAACCAACGAAATGCCAAGCTTCATAAGCTGAATTCACAACCAATAGCTAATGCCAAAGTAAACAGATATCAATCACAGTCACATAAAGCATATGCCAAATTAGAGTCGCAACCATTAGAGTCTGGAACAGAAGTAGCATTTTATGGAGAGCAACACAAAGCATCACTTTATTAGATTCCAATCACAGTCACGTAAGCACGCATATGCCAAATTATCTATGCATTGCCTACAATAGTACTAATTGGATCACAACCACTGATACACCACAATCATCTATAGTATCTAACTGTGCATGCTTTTTAGCATCACAACCAAATTAAAAAATCATAAGACTTATAGATTAAACTAGTTGCTAACAAACGAACTATGAAAGGTCTAATTGGACTAGTGGTACAAAGATGAGTTATTGCTTGGATATCAAACTATATCGAAAATTCATTTCCCTTCCTAGTTAATTGAAAATGTATAACTATTTCCTTATCTTCTTGTTTTGTTTTCATGTTAGAAGTGTTCATATACTTCTAACTTCAATCTAGTACAAGATTCTGTCAATTGGGTTCCATCCGCTTATGCTATTAAAACCAGTAGTACTAGTAAAAGTTAACTTCCTGGCTTGTAATGCTACACTCATCTAGGATATTACGAAAGTTGCAGATCCAAAACCTAAAGACCATACTATATCCAATGAAATTCCTCTACATCTTTGCAAACAAGTATTGAAATGGGATCAATCTGCAAGTTGGAAGCAATTGATCTAAAGCAAGCAAAACAAAGATATTTTCATACGTTTTTCAATGAGTTTAACTAACATCTCTTTTTAATTCAAAAAGAGAACAATCTCTTGGGTATTTTGTCAAACAGTTTTCCATCCCCAAAATTTGATGTTGAAATTCATGAATAGATGACGAAAATTGTGAATCAAAATTTATTACCGATTGAAATCAAAATATCCGAATCAAACCCAACTCCATATTTATACCAATATCCAAACCATCGGTAACATCCAATGAAGACTCGAATCAAATCAAACAAAACCCAAATTAGAAAACCCTAATGCTAACGAAAGATTAGGAAGATAGATTATTGAACAAAGAGAAGAAAAGAAAGAACATCTTACCTTCCCAAATTTCAAGAGATCGATGAAACCTTCTTGATTTTCCAATGGAAAACAATGCAATATTTTTAGGGAAGAAATGACGAGAGAAAAAAAATACTTGGTTTTGTATAATGGATAAATATTGGAAATCTAAAGTTAGTGCAAGGGTAAAGTTGACATTTTGGCATTAAATAGAGGTTGTGAACATTACAAATTATGGGACCCACAACTACATAGAGGTAGGTAGTGATTTGCCACTAAATAGAGGAAAAAACAAACATGTTGTAACTCTTACATTGGCCTCCAAGTGTACCAATTTTCCTAGCCAGGATGCTTCCGGCCTCCAAACGTTCTTATTTCTCCCAAATAATATTATATTATATTATTTCATAAATAAAGGTTTAAGTTAATAATAATCCCCAAACCCTAGGTTTACCAAATTAATGTAATCACCTTGGGACACTTACAACATGTTTGTTTTTTCCTCTATGTAGAGGCTAACCTCTACCAACCTCTATGTAGTGGTGGACCCCACTAATTTTGGTGTTTGTTTTTTCCACTACCTCTATATACATAGAGGCAAATCTCTATCTATGTAGAGGAAATGAAATAGCACCGATCAGGTGCTATCTTCTACCCAAACCTCTATTAAATGGTAAAATATCCGACCTATCCTCAAACAAACTCAAAATTGATTACTTATGTCCTCCCAACTAAAACTCACGACAGATTTGCGGGATGAATTGTGTATCGTTGTTGACTCTTTAGTCCACCTTACTTAAAATAAAAAGCGCCACATGTTACACAGTTACTGGACAAAAACTGTTTCTTTGACGTATAAATTTTTTTATTTTTTTCATGGCCCGTGATGTGTCAACTTATGATTTGATCGGATTGGGGTCTTGGGGAGTGACATCATAACAAATATTTCTTATGCAAAAGTGAGATTATTAACATTTTTGGACAAAAACAACTACAAATATTATCGGTTATTTTTGTTTTCTCTTTCGCGTAAATAAAAACAAGATAATCTTTTGTATGTATTTAAATTTCAGATTTAAAATAAACGGATTTTTCAAAAAAAAAATGTATTTCATCTTAATGGGATGGAATGGATCTTCATGGAATGTAAAACTTTCCTACGGGTGAAATGAGAAATAGAAAATATTGATTATATTTATAGAGTTATTAGATAGTGATAAAACAAACATAAATTTTTGATGAACTATGTAGTGGTTTTTATATAGAGATAGAGCTAAACCTCCATGTAGAACCCTCTACCTATATAGAGGAAAAAACAAACATGTTGTTAGCTTTCTAATATGAAACACTTAATCAAGTCTTTCATGGTCGATACTTCACATAGAGCTTATTAACGATCTGTCTTTAAGTTCCTCTAAGTTATTCGTAATCCATCTATCAGATGTACTAAAACTACCTTTAGAGAGTCACTATTCTTTAGGGTCAACCAAGTTAATGGTGTTTCTTAAACAACAAGTTTATTTGTATTAATAATATTACCTCTACTTCTCGATCCCTAAGAAAACTATTTAATCCTTACTCTAGTTCAGGAATGAACAAAGAATAAAGGACACAACCGATATGCAGCTACTACTCAGAGACTAAGGGATAAATTATAGAGCTGAAATGAATCTTTCTTATATAGTGATGCAAAAACCAAGGCTTTACATAGATCTCAAGCTAAGTCTCTTTCAAAGATAACTACTAGTTTATTTGTTTAAGTTACATTTTCATTTTCTTAGTACTAGCCAAAACAAGAATGATCAATCCTTATGGAATAAGTAGGCCTTTGTTAGCTCATTCAAAGCACCTAAGATATGAATTGTAAAAAGGAGAGGGTACCAAGTATACTACCAACTTTTTTGTTCGGGAACCTGTATGGACAAACTTGTTACAATTAGTAAGTATAAATCAACAGTAAAGATACTTGTATCTGAATTATAAACAAGTTAGCTAGACGATCCAGAATTCCGACGGAATCGGCTAAATTCCCTGAACCGAACATCCATTTGAAATCCAGAATCGAATTCTGGCGGAATCCAATTCCCTTAAAATTTTCGTTTTCAATTGCATCGCTTCCCGAGTGGAAAAGAATTATTTCCCCAGAATCGAGGATAAGATGTCGAAATTATATTAACTAGGACTCATATTTTGACTAATGACCCGATTTTTAGTGTTTTTGTAGAAAGTACGAGAAATTCTGCTCTTCCAGAGAATAAACAGCTAAATTAACGGTTGCGGCGAAGAAAACACCAAATTGAGTCATTGCATCAGTGACATAGAGAGAGCGAGCGTGGTTGTCATATAAATCTTTTTAAGTAGCACCACTATTCCATTTCACGGCCAGACAACACAATATTATGTTTATGGGTCCAGAGGGTGCTGTTAACTAACATGGTGCATGACATTTCAGTGAGCTCCACCAGTGGCATAGGCAAATGACGTGGCAAACTCTCCACCAAGGATTAAATGTGAAAGAAGTTCTCATTTCAGAATAATTTTATTTCTTATGTTGAGCAGCTGATGTTCTGATCAATAAGGAACCTGTACTCCATTTCCTCTTCAAGCAACTGCTGCCAACGAAATGGAGAGACATAGAATCAGAGGGAGTTATATTGGTTGAGCTGTTGTTACAGGTGGAAGAAGGTGTTGGGAGGATGTTCAAGGACTAGATTAGGAAATCTAGTTGGTTTGGGAAACCAATTACTAGTGTCCTAAGTATAGCAACTTAAGAGGTTTGTCTCTTAGAGTTAAGTTAGGAAACCCTATACTTGTAGGAAAGTAATCCTTATTAAGGAATGTGTTCATCCCTATTGATTTGTATAAATAGCTGTTGATGGTGGATTTTCATTTAAGGTTAAAATTGTAAAAGCCAGAAAATTATGCGCTAACATCTTGCAAAAGATAAAGCCATTAATAAGTGATGAATACTTCTTCACTTTATTAATTCACCTAGAATAGAGCATGTGGCAACAATCCCAGCATTCTGTGAATTAAATACACGAAATTCATCCAGGTTGGAGCATATAGCAACGATCCCATATACCTTGTGAATTTACAGCATTATTAATTAATGCATAACCAGCCTTGTATTTCTTGTACTCATTGCGGTGCGGATGACGACCGAGTGTTGTTCTCGTGAGAGCAACACGAATCTCCAAGCATTAATAATGAAACATGTACGAAATACCCATACAGGCTACAACTCTCGGTGTGTTATACTAGCCCGATTGAGCATATTTTGAATCTGGACTGTCCATATCAGTCTCAGAAACGATGACCATCCAACTTCACCAGCATGATTGGATGGCCCAGATCGAATCCATAACCCTTAAGCAGGTATTGGAGTCAATGCGGGCCCCGCATGGTCGGCCTCCCCAAGAGGGAAGCAACGCTTACCAGTTCGTCCAACCAAAACAGCATGGACGTGAAACCCTAAACTAGGGTTACGGCACATTACATGTGTCGCAAATCAGTCTCAACCATCCATCTTCGCAGGCATAGATGAAGGGTGTAGATGTAGATTCAAAGGGCCCAGAGCATGTCAACACAAACACCGTGGGCCCGCCTAAACACATGAATAATCGGTCATGACCAACCATGTTTGGTTGTCCCAATTCGTGCGTGCAAAACAATGCATGAAGCATGGCCGGCCAAAACCCTAATTAGGGTTTGTATCGATCACGAGCGTCCGTTTTCTCCTGATCGAATGAGGGGATTAGGAGACAATTGAGAAGGTACAGTGAGCATCAACATGATCACCGTGGAACTATCTATCTCCTCACCCGACCGACCAAGGCATACCATGCCTGGTTTCTCCAAAACGCACGCCCAAACCAGGCGTGGTCGCACCTCCTAATCGTAAACGGATCTCGACCACTCAACTTCTCCGGACAAATTGAGGGGCTTAGATCACGTTTTTATGAGGCAATAAAGTACAGGCGTGAACACCAGCCTACCACCCACACGCCGAATCAAACGACCGGAACCGACCAGGCTTGGTCGTCTTGAAACGCGCCCCCGAAGTGGGCATGATGCGCGGCTTCTGCGGCACCAGATTTCTGTTGCAAATCGATCCCAACCGCTCCTCTTTTCCGGTCAAATTGAGTGGCCTAGATCGCACCTTCATGGGACAGTGAGGTACGGACGTGTACATCGGCATGCCGTCTACACGCATGCCCGGTTAGTCCTTTCCAAAACACCTCCCATGCTTGGTTTCGACCAAGCTGAAGAGTGATGCCTGCACACCTCTTCAAAAACCCTAAAACTTCATCAACGGTCGCAGATGAGTGTCACAGATCATCTCGTCCGTCCAACTCTACTAGCTTGGTCAAGCAGCCCTGGTTAGGAGTTAAGAGACCATCAAGGCATCATCACGATCACCGTCCACCACTCTTCCACATGAGGTGATCGCCAAGTCGTGGCTTACCCGTATAGCCTCCAAACGATCACTCGAAGATGGCTGGACATGATGTTATTTTAAGACGCTCAAATTTGTGACTTACTCCGGTAAGCCTTGAAAACATCGATGCTTCATACATGCGGAATATACTCGATGCAGTACCTGCGTAGAATACACACGATACTTCACAAGTATCGACTTCCTAAATAATTTCGCTATTTAGTCTAACATTACATGCTACTTTTTGTGGGTCCCACGATCCACACACTCGAGACATAAATCATGTCACAAACTAGGGGATACATATGCGGGGTATTGGTGCAGCGGTTTACAGGCGTGCGGCGTGCAACGCGCCATCACAAGAACGTGTCGGGAAGTCATGGACGGTTAGAGATACGGGAGAAGTGGGCAAGACCGGTGGGTGTAACACCAACACACAACTCCACTACTCCATCACTCCACTTCCTCCACTTCCCACGAGAGACGTGAATACGGCTCAAATGACTTGTATAAATAGGTTCTCCTCCCTATTTCCAAAAACAACCGAACAAGTCAAGACAAGACGGAAACCAAGTGTTAATACAAAACGTATTTAAACACTCAAAGCCTGCTTGCATCAATCGTAAGCCTGCTCACCTTTCTGTTACAAGTCATAAACAAGCCTACACCTTCACAATCACAACACCTTCTTCGCTTCCCTCCCTAAGATCAACCCCATCTCCTTCACATTGTGACCGAAGCAAGTCCGGGAACGACCATTTCTTAGTTTAGGCCGAGTTGTGCAGATTGATTTCTCGAATCACAATCACTCACCCAAGTGCATTTGTTTAGGGTTTTAGATTCATTCCTCATCCACACATCCCAAATTACCAAATCCGGCAGGAATAGTTTTCACCCATAAACAATTGGCGACCACAGCGGGAGGTTAATCTCTCGGTTGTAAAGTCAATTTCTTCAATACCATTCAATCAATTTTGAGATGGTTGGTCTTAGGACCACCTCGACGATCTCAAATCCTGATAGTTCCTCCAACGGAGATACCCCTCCTCCTAACGGCGTATCGACGACATGATCAGGAGATTTCCAACATTAAGCGAACTAGCACAGTGCAGAGGAGATTCACACGAAGAACATGGAGCTAATCAAAGAAGCGGTAAACGGCATACTTGATCTCCTCATCAAGATGACATCGAGAGATGAGCGTTAGGAGACCTTTACACCGGGGACTAGTTCCCCTCAGATCAACAGTTTTACTATGAACCAGAGGCCAGTGGATCAGGAAGCGGCATCTCTAGTGGAAAGCTTGTGTGAACTCTTGCACCTCT
Organism: Papaver armeniacum; assembly: GCA_023531295.1. Classification (NCBI taxonomy): domain Eukaryota; kingdom Viridiplantae; phylum Streptophyta; class Magnoliopsida; order Ranunculales; family Papaveraceae; genus Papaver; species Papaver armeniacum. The sequence goes on from JAJJWW010004955.1 coordinate 27,113, forward strand.
TGAAGAATCAACGGGCGAAGACGTTTGCTGCAGTTAATAAAATAGCTACGGGACGTACACACGACTCCTTCTCGTCCCGAAGTCTTAATCGCATCGGAAACATCTCGTAAATAATGTTACATTTACTGAGAAGACGACATGATGGCGAGGAGAGGAAGGTCACAATCGGGCCCTACATGTTACCGCACACATCAAGGGTTCGAGTTCGGGAGGGCCCTCGTCGACACGGGAGCATCTTCGAATGTGATTACTCTCAAGACTCTCAGACGGCCAAGGTTAGCCCATGCAAGATTGTACGGCAACCCACCACGATGACGGACTTGAAGGAAACTGAGACCCAACACATACGGGTATGTCAATCTGAATTTATTAGTAGGACCCGTTCAGTCAAAAGCAAAATTTGAAGTCATAGAAAATGAGCCGGACTACCATATGATACTAGGGAGACCGTGGCTTCATGACAACAAGGTCATTACTTCAACGTATCACCAGTGCCTGAAGACCATGCTAAATGAGGAAGTCATCCGTATTCCTGCATCATTGTCTCCGTACGCACCAATATGCGGAGTGGAGCTGTTCGAGCCAAAAGATACTCCATGAGGAAGATCGAGACAAAGTCTGTACACCCCACTACCCACGTGGGCTTCAATCCAGGAAGAAGACCGACTTGCATCATCCTTTGGGGCCAAGCACCACGACACGCCTTCTCTGACGAGGCGTCCATCTTTATCCGGTGAAGCTTCAACCCACGCTCACACCAAAAGGGAACGCACTTTCGAGGCGAAACGTGATCAGAAGGGGAAGACAATATACCGGCGCCGCTATTAGCAATTAGCAGAGAGAGGCGGCACCCGTCTCTCCGCCCAGTGAATCTTTGCAAGAACGCCCGAAATACAAGAGGAGGTATTGGATGCCCCGCGACAACTACAAGATGGAACCAATTCCACGGCGACGAGCTCGGAGGCTGTTAACATCGGGAATGAAGAATCTCCCAGGCGGTCTCTATCGGTTCGACTCTGTCCCACGTATTTAACGTGCGAGTCTTGTTCAACCACTCAAGGAGTACCAAGATATGTTCGCCTGGATATACGAGGAAATGCCTGGTCTAGATGAAAAATTGGTCACCCATCACCTACATGTCATACCTGGATCCAAGCCAATCAAGCAATCTCCGAGGCAATTCATACATGAAGTAGAAGGACAAATCAAGAATGAAATTCAAAAGTTACTAGATGTTGGCTTTATCGAGACCTATTCATCATCCGACCTCGGTTAGCTAATGTGGTCCTCGGTAAAGAAGAAAACGAGACAGGTTCGGTCTTGTGTGGATTTTGAGAGACTTGAACAGGTGCTTCCCCAAGGACGACTTTCCTCTGCCTAACATTGACATGTTAGTAGACGCCACTAGCGGACACGGCATGTTTTCCTTCATGGATGGTTACAGTGGCTACAATCGAGATAAGGATGTATGACCACGATGCAAGTAAGATGACCTTCCGAACCCCTCTTGGTAATTTTTACTATACTGTTATGCCATTCGGTTAAAAGAACGTCGGCGTAACGTATCAACGTGCTATGACGGCAATCTTCCACGACATGATGCATAAACAAGTAGAAGATTATGTAGATGATATCGTGGTCAAGTCAAGGGCTCGAGCAGATCACACCAGTGTCTTACGACAAGTGTTTGAGAGGTGTCGAGAATACAAATTGAAGATGAATCCTTTGAAATGCGCTTTCGGCGTCTCTTCGGAGTAAATTTAAAGGATTCCAAGTAAGCTGAAGGGATCAAGGTAGTACCCGTCCAAGACTCGAGGCTATCCTCACAATGCCGCCCCCACGAGCTGTGAAGGAGCTCCGAGTTTCATGGGCAAGGTGAACTACATTCGGCGTTTTATACCTGGTCTAGCCCAACTTACCGCCTCATTCAGCCCCTTGTTGAAGAAAGGAGCCACTTCGTTTGGACCGCAACCCAACGGGAAGCTTTCGAAAGATTCAAGCGAATACTGTCATCTCCGGCCATCATGAAGTCTCTGCACAAGGGAAGACGCTATATCTCTACACCGCCTTCGAGTGACACCGCCGTAGGGCTCTACTCGCTCGGGAAGACGACGAGGGAATCGAACGTCCCATATACTATTCGGCCCGAATATTAAGAGATGATGAACTCGGATATCCCAAAGCGAGAAAGCATGTTTAGCTTTGATCCATTCCATTCGAAGTTTAGGCATTACCTACTATCTAACAAGGTGATACTCGTGTCTAAATCGACCCGCAAAGTTTTTACTTTCAAAGCCGGTCTTGACGGAAGGACAGAAAGTGGCTTCTCCAAATGTCGAGTTTGGACATAACATGTACGTCACCTCGAGCTATCAAGGGTCAGCGAGTCGTGGACTTACTAGCGGCATTCCCTGGAGAAGGCACTACGGGGCTCCACGAGGATCTTCCTGGAGAATTTCTAGACATCTCACCATAACCCATGTCGGTCGCGGCAACAACAAACACGCGTTATTACAGCAACCTTTGGCTTCCAAATTGAAGTTTGAAGGTTTGGAAGAGCCACGAAAGTAAATAGGGAGAACCATAAAATCACACGACATAGCTATCCAATACAAAGACACCAAGACTGACGATTGGCGAACTCCGATCATTCAAGAGCTCAGCTCACTCTCGAAGGTCGAGTCTTAAAACCTGAGAACTTAACATGTGCTTGAGTATTATGTATTATATCGGAACAGGACGGTTCCTGTCAAGATGTCTTGGGATAGTGAAGCACAACTCTGGTAGTCGTGTTCACAAGCAATTTGTGGACAATCAACGGTGGTAATGCTTTGACAACTTAACGCACAGGCTATTCTGTCCCGAGAGATGGAGACTCGATCAGAATGCTTGATGTTGCTCAAATTACCAAGCACCGCCAAATCAATTGGAAATTTTTACGTGACCCTACATCAGGACTAGAGAGAAAACATACATTAGTTATCTCCGTGGATTGAACAACTCTGCCAATCAAAAGGATGCTATCAAGATAAAGCAAAAATCAGCGGTTCGTATTCCACGAAGGGATCTGTATCGCAAGAGCCGGAGGTAATCTACTACGATGCAGGCAGGAAGAAATCCCGGTCATCTTTGAAGGAGATACACGAAGGAGAACATCAAGGGAAGAGAAGCTGACTTCTCCCGGATACGAGAAATACTATTGCCGACCATGGAGAGATGACGTAGCTTTTGTTCAAAATTTGTCACAAATGCCAAATTCATGGGAACCTTGTTCATCGCCTTCTCCACCCCTTTGCACTCGATAAGCAGTCCATGGCTAGCCACTACAGTGGGAATTTGGACATTATCGGAAAATCA
>JAJJWW010004956.1:0-81922 GCA_023531295.1 Papaver armeniacum
AAAAATTAATGAGATTTTTTATTTGTTTGTTGTAGTAGTAAAAGGGTTGTCGTTCACTCGGACGTTGTTGAGATTAAATTTAAAGGTTTAATGAAAATAATAAAAGAGAGAGTTACTGGGTCTAGGATTCCACCGAATTTATATCAATAGGTTCAATTATTTATTCTTCAACAATTATAGCTCAATAAATAAAACAACACGGACTCTTATTTTTGCCAAGGTAGATTCTCCAAATATTAGTTATAAATCGTAAGCATGGGACATCAAACATCTAAGCAAGCATGACCCATCTAATAAAATGATAACTAATTTTTTCAAATCATAAAACAATTTCAAAAAAATGCAAAAGTCATAAAAAGAATAAAATAAATTCACCCATGTATGAAGTTCGGCTTCCTCCGTCGACCCCGTGTCGGGGTCTAGTTTCTCATGATAAAAACACACTCAAAAATATAATTCATAGCTCAAATGGTGTTTTTATTAAAGAAAACTAATAATTCTCCCCAAACTCTCGATCCACCTTCTACTCGACCTCAGCAACTTATATATACCCGACAGGGCAAAGATATCACGACAATAACTCCTCAAATTCTCTCATTACACGGCTTTGATAAAAATATTCTCGGGAATATTTTATTTCCATTTTTTGCTTCTACACGGCTTCTGATGTTGTAAATAAGTGTTGAATCTTCCTTACATAACTCCTACACGCTTTTGAAGTGACCAAACACGAGCAGACACGCTGTAATCCCGTGTTTTTCTTCCCATGCACATCTCCCTATTTTCATCCAACACGAGTTATCTAGACAAATTTGGATCCATTTAATCGACCCATACCTATCATGTTAGGCCCAAAGGAAGATACCCAAACAATCTCAGCCATTTAGCCTCACTGAAACACCTTCAAATTTTCATTCTAAATTTTTCCCGTCAAAGAGTTTTTTTTTCCCGCCAAAACACATTTTCAAACAAAGGAGAAGGTCACCCCTTATCCAACAGCTGGGGGTGCGAATATCAGTTGGGTGCCCCTTAGTAATTGGGTTACCCCTTATCCAAAGTGGGAGTCCGAATAGCAAATGTCCTCCGGGGGTGTTCAGAGCAACTTTTCGAGCCGAATTTTCCAACAATCTTTATTTCCAAAAAATACCTACAAACACACAAAACACCATAATAAGGACAAAAACGAGTACTAACAATACGAAACATTGAGGACAAATTAGACACATAAATGCGTCTATCACATAACGATTCCATGCATATCATAAAGAGATAGGGGACAAGGGGTCTCCCTGTCTAAGACCCCTCGTTGGAAAAAACATATCACCGGGACTTCCATTAAGGAGAATGAAAGCTGAAACAGTTGAAACACACTCATAAGTCATTTCACATCAATGTTCATGAAATCCTAGTCGTCTAAGAGTTGGAACAAAAAAATTGCACTCAACCATATCAAAAGCTTTCGACATATCAAGCTTAATTTTCATAAGTCCATTGTTAGCCCTACACTTTTTCATTTTGTCTATAATTTCATGTACTAAAACTATATTATCAGTTATTAACCTAGATGAAAGGAAGGCATCTTGAAACAGACTTAAAATTTATCCATGACCTTTTTTAACCTACTAGCTAAGATCTTAGAGATAACTTTGTAAGCTACAATTTATCCATGACCTTTTTTAACCTACTAGCTAAGATCTTAGAGATAACTTTGTAAGCCACATTACTAAGACTTATTGGCCTATAGTCAGAGAGACTCTTAGGTGTATTACATTTTGGTATGAGACTAACGAAACTATGGTTCATTTGTTTAAGTAAATGTCTAGAATGTAAAAAATCTCTTACCATTTTGATGATGCTATCACCAACCATGTTCCGCATCTACCGACAGAAGCCAGGTGGATAGCCATCTGGTTCCTGGGTTGTTCATGGTTTCATATGAAAGACCATAGGCAAATCATCTTTGAACCTTTGCATAAAAGAATCCTGCTGAATCTCGTACCAATGTTTAAGCTGATTTTCAAATTAGTAATCTCAGAGAAATGTTCTCTTAATTCACTAGTTATACTATTTTTATAGGATAGCCAAAATCACACACTAGACTGAATAAAGTTTATTTGAGTTCTCCTTTTCCTATATTTTATGTTATTATGAAAAAGTACCTAGTATTTCTATTATGAAGAGGCAAATCATTTTTAACCCTTTGTATAAAAAAATTATGTTGAATCTTTTACCAATGTTTAAGCTGGTTTCCAAGATTAGTAATCTTAGCTAAGTTATCATCCCTAAAGCATTCTTTAAAACCAGGGCAACCTGATCCTGAATGATATTAAGTTAAATATGAATATTATCAAAACTAGTTTTATTCCATTGGATTAAGACATGCTTCACATTATATAAAGATTCAGTTAATTTGAAAGCATGAGAACCATTATTATCATGTTTCCAATTATTATCAATAAAAGACTGACAACTATCATTCCGAAAACAACATCTATTAAATCCATATGGATTTCTAGTAGAATTTTCATCTCTATAATCAACTAGCATTATGGGAAGATGGTCACTTCCAAGGCTAACTAAGTGATACACAATAAAATTTGGAAAAAAATTAAACCACTCATTGCTAACGAGAGTTTTGTCAAGTCGTTCAAGTGTGAGCTCATTTCCAAACCTTCTAATAAACCATGTCTAAGGACTGCCTATGTAATTAACATCAGAAACACCTAGCATATCAAGTAGATACTTCACACTATCAAGTTGCGACTGCACAACCTGATTACCTCCTTGTTTTTAACCTTGTCTAATAACAAAATTCAAATCACCAATGATTACTAAAGGCATTAGAAACCTATTAGCAATATTATTTAGAAAAGTTCATTGATTAGCTATGTCTAAGTCATCCAAAGCTCCATACATACAAGCGCAAATTTTTCACTCATAGCATCAAAACTAACCACACAGACAATAAAATTAGAAGTCGTATCAACAACCTCAAATTCAAAGCCTTCGTTCCACATCAAAAACAAGCCACCAAATAAGCCAACGGGATAAACAAAATAGTACTTCGAAAAATTCAAGCATTTTGTATATTTAGTCATCTTCTTACCCATATTTTTAGTTTCACTAAGAAATACTATATCTTGGTCACTAGACCTAACTAGATCTCTAAAATAATATCTAGTGTGTTTGTTACCATATTCTTGCATGTTTCATGTTGAAAAAACGGGGGTCTAACAACCACACCCAATATTTCGTTTGGCAATCTGTATGGACTAACTCCAATATAATTCCAAGAGAATCAACTAAACAGTGAGAATCAATCAATGCGAAAAGACGAGGGTACCCAAGTATACCATAATATTTTATTTTTATCACAACCTAAACAAGACCCACTGTGTATAAACCTCTTGGAGCAACAATCACTCAAGAAATATTTCAACACAGTGTCCACTTGATATAGGGTTAGTCCGTACTGGCCTAACTCGTGAATTAAATATTAAAGGCAAGTGGAGAAAACCAATACACTTTGTGTGATCATCTATGGATATGGAATCGAGACAATACAACAACAAAGTGATCACTTGATAAAAGGTACAGTAATAACCGAAACCAATATGATCAATATCAAGTGCCATGTTAACGTACAAAGTGCAATTTACTTTAATTATAATAAAACAATTATAATGCGGAAAGACAAAGTAAATGGCACAACAAGATTTTGTTGACGAGGAAACCGAAAATGCAGAAAAACCCCGGGATCTAGTCCAGAATTGAATACTCTCAGAATTAAGCCGCTCTACAAAATCAACTAAAACTATAGTTCACCTAGTTTCTTCAGTATCCCTGCGCTTCCGACATTCAATAAGTACACGCACTGGAACAATTCCTTTGGTTCGTATTCCAAACAGTAAAGGAACAACAAATTTGTTCGGTAACAACTCTTTCCAATCTCAGTGATATGAGTTAGACAAAGGCTCTTCTGTTTAATCCAATAAACTCCTTTGTCGGGTTTAGATCAATCTATCCAACAACTACCAAAAGTAGCAGAGTTTAGATTATGCAATCAATAATATGATCTACCAAGATACTAAATACTGATGCCGATCTACGCAACTAATCAATCAAATATATCAAAGATAAACCGATTATAGTTGGATCCCAGTCGATCAAGTTTTTTGCACACCAAAGATTATGAACCCAAATCAAAAATCTTCTTCGTCTTCAAATCTTCAATAAACACCTGCACACCACAACTTGAATCCCTTGTGATCAATCACGCACAGAACGGAGTCTGTTAACAATGGATTATCACAAGACGTCTTTAGATCTACATACAGTTCTAAAGATCCCGTCGACACTTCGATCTAGTTTGAGTGAATCTTATATCAGAAGAGAAGATTCTCAAGCATAAACAAACTAGGTGCAATCAAAGTTCAACAACCGTTAGTCAATCAAATCATATCGAAAACTAATAATACTGTAATTATCTAGCTTCCCACCAACGGTACTCGTAGATCTTCTTGATCCCACAGAAGTCTTTAAACGAGCGGTCGTAAGAGATTTCACCTAATTAGGGTACTTTCCTCTCCGAATAAACGACTCCACCAGTAACAACACAACAAGGTAGTTTTGCTGGCTCTTAAGATAGTTTGCTCGAAATGCAAACTTGGGTATTTATAGACCAAGGAAGTTTGGACACCAAGGAATTTCCAAAATCGAAAATATTCTCAAGATATGCAATATATTTCCAAATCCGGTTTTCATAATTCCTAGAAATGCTCTGTCCAATATTGACCGAAATCCTACTAGAAAATTTCCAATTAGTAAATGCACATTACCAATTTTTTTTCCTCTAGAGATATGTATTTTAATTGCTGGAAATTAAAAGCATATAAAATTAACAACCTTAATTAAAAGATTCTCAACTTATTTCGGTCTGGGATCTCCTTGAATTATTAAGGAATATCTTTGAACAATAAAAGATAAGAGTTACTGAACATGTTAAAATTATGTCGACATCTTATTTCTTTGTAAATCCTCTTTCATATTTACAATCTTGGAACCGATTATACCACACTTCCAAACAAGTTTAGAACTGGTTCATCTGATTTCCAAGAACTATGTGATTGATCAATTCAACACACTAATCATGGGTTTAAGGTTCTACCAAACACAAGGATCGGTTCTACCTTAATATAGTTACTGGGACCGGTTACATTAGTTACCAAATTGGTCACGTCAATTACCAGGACCGGTTACCATATTCTCATGGTATTACTTTTGATCGGTCACACCAGTTACCAGGATCGGTTACACCAATTACTAGGACCGGTTACACCAATTACAAGGATCGATTACACATTCTTTTGTGATCGGTCACACCAATTACTAGGATCGGTTACACCAATTACTAGGATCGGTCACACCAATTACAAATATCGATCATACCATCTTAGGTGATTACTTAGGATCGGTTACACTAATAAAAGTCATACCAATACATAAGTCAGGCATTGTGACTATTTTTACCAAGATACATAACAAGTTATGATCAGTTCTACTAACTCACACATATTGGTAATCCAAAGATATGCAATGAATAACAATACCAATAAGCCTAGCAATTTCCCTTTCGATTCATAAAATAAGTTCACAAAAGATATGTACTTCCTTTAAACGAATGTAAACATTGTTTCCTAGGACGAAATCTTCACCCATACCCATACACATAATCACAATAACATTCATACGATAATGTCGATGTCTTATATACGAAGTTCAAAAGATAAGTGTTATACTTCATATTCTAATTCCTTAACACTATGTCTACTAGAGTATAATTATTCTTCGCAGTTATATTTTCAATATAGCACGACTTGAAAGATACGTTGGGAATGAAACAGTTCAAGTCAAAATATTACTAACCTCAAGAGGAAGCATGATGTCGTCGATGTAGCTTGCTACTTCTTCACATTCTTCAAGTCTTCGAGTAATACTTGTATGTCTCATTATCCTAATCTTTCTAGCCTAACCTATACGAAGTTGTCTCTAGTACATAATCAAGCGACTCTTTAATTGAGTTTTGATTCACTAAATTATGACAACCAAACTTGACATACCAACGCTTGGTGGGTTCAACCGATCTATACTCTAACACAATGGAAATATATCCAAGAGTTATATCTCTGTTTCTCAATGTAGTCGGCAAATCAAACAGATAGAAATCCGTGAGCCAGATTATTATGAGAAACAACTTGAACTGTACCAAAGACCAATGTTCAAGTGTCAATCAACAACCAAAGGTTGGATTTACCAATTGATTGAACTACGCACAACCTGTGATATTTCAATTATATAAACAAATATAATGCGGAAAAGAAATAACACAGACACCAAAAGTTTTGTTAACGAGGAAACCGCAAATGCAGAAAAACCCTGGGACCTAGTCCAGATTTGAACACCACATTGTATTAAGCCGCAACAGACTCTAGCCTACTACAAGTTAACTTTGGACTGGAATGTAGTTGATCCCTAACCAATCTCACACTGATTAATGTACAGTCGCGTTCCTTACGCCAATGAATCCTAGCAGGACTCTACGCACTTAATTCCCTTAGCTGATCTAATCCACATCTAAGAGTTGCTACGACCCAAAGTCGAAGACTTGATAAACAAATCTGTCTCACACAGAAAAGTCTATTGAATAGATAAATCTGTCTCCCACAGAAATACCTACGAGTTTTTGTTCCGTCTTTTGATAAATCAAGGTGAACACGAAATAATTGATACATCAGTCTTATATTCCCGAAGAACATCCTAGTAATATCAATCACCTCACAATAACTTAACTATATAGTAGTAGAACAAGTTATTATGGAATCACAAAGAATGAGACGAAGAGCTTTGTGATTACTTTTTATATATTACCTATCGGAGATAAATCTCGAGCAAATCTTAGAGAAGATAGTACTCAATACGATAGAACAAAGTAAGATCAGAACACGCAAGTACAGAGAAAATAGTTGGGTCTGGCTTCAGAATCCCAATGAAGTTTTTAAGTCGTTAACCTATAATGGTTTTCGGAAAAACCTAGATTAAAGGAGAATCGACTCTAGTCGCAACTAGTATCACACAGGAGGTGTGGGTATTAGGTTTCCCAGTTGCTAGAGTTCTCCCTTAAATAGTCTTCAAATCAGGGTTTGATAACTTTCGAACCAAGCAATCAATATTCATCGTTAGATGAAAACCTGATTAGATTCAAGCTAATATATTTCCACCGTTAGATGGTCTTAGCTTGTTACACACAAATGAAATATACCTTCATTTAGATATGGGTAACGAAGAAATTGATAAAACGGGGAGAGACATACATTGTTGTTGTATCATCGAGGCGGTGTCGTATTCTAAACGGGAGGTTTAGGAGATGTTTGTGGTTCATTACCTATTGCTCTTGCTTGCTCGGGGACATCGAGTCATGGTAGTGTCTCCAAGATATGTGAATGGTAGTGCTCCGATAAGATTTATAAAGGTGCGCTTGATGCTAATGCGGGATTAAGATTCCGTGTTTTGAAGTGAGCATGAGGTTGCATTCTTCCACGAGTATAGGGTGGGTGTTGACTGGGTAATGCAAATTCTAAATTTGTAAGCGCGCGTACATATGATTGCTTTGACAGGTCTTTTTATTTAATTTCTTAATCGCGCCTGGTGTTCGTGGATCACCCGTCCTTATCATAGACCTAGGGAAATCCTTATGGGGATCAATTTGGTGCTTATGGTGATAATCAGTGTACTGGATCTACTTAAATACGGTATACGGTTATGAGGTTGACGAACTATTACTTGTTTATATTGTCAATGTCATGACATTCTATCTTTTAACCCAACGGTTTAGGTTCACGCTACTTAGTCATGCAGCATGTGAGGCTCCATCACTACTTCCGCTGGGAGGATTCACATACGGGGAAAAGTGTATGTTCCTCGTTAATGATTGGCATGCAAGTCTTGTACCAGTGTATGTTATTCTGGACTTTTCTTTTGACTCTTCCTACTTGAAAATCAGTTCTTCAAACTCTCCTTTATAATGGGTTGCTTGTAGAACTCATTTTCATACCGAGTTTTCTAGCAAAATAATCAAATTATACCGGTTGAAGAGAAAGGCCATTTAGTGTTTTCATCGGCTAGCAATCATTTTCGAGCATTTACTAAATCAGCTTAGACTTGCATAACTAGTGTTTTTTTTGGAATATGATGGAGTGGCAATGCCATGTATTTTCAGCCTCTTGGCATCTAAATATCGCCCATATGGAGTTTATAAGGATGCTCGCGGTATTGTTGCAATACATAACCTTGCACATCAAAGTTAACTCTTTTTACAGTCTTCTTTTAATTTGCTCTACATATATGAACTATTCATGCATCGATTCACTTTGTATGATTGAACATTTCAACTTTGTTGGAATACTTATTCGGAGGAGTACTAATGCAAGTGTAGTTTCCTCGGAAATTGTTCTTGATTATTGTTATTTGTACATTTGTTCAAGGGTGTGGAACCGGCTGCAACTTACAAGAATTTTGGGTTACCAGCTGAGTGGCATGGAGCATTAGAATGGGTATTTCCTACTTGGGGCACGGACTCATGCTCTTGACACGAGGGGAAGTCTGTCAACATCATGAAGGGTGCAATTATTCTGTAGACCGGATTTTAACGATGAGCAAGGTCATAATCGGTTCTCTCTTCATCTTTGCACCTCTTTCTTTTTCTTGGATGAAGCCACTACTGATTTACCGAATCATCATTCTTTTACAATTGAGAGAATGAGATGGACCGGGAGTGGTGTTGATTGATGTGTTTTCAATTCGTTGAAAAGTATTTCTCATCTGCCGATTCTTGAAGGTTACATATATTTCCTGGTTTTACGGAGCTTATTGTTTTTCCACCTCCTTGTGCCGGGGGTTATGCATGGGAAATAACAATTGTTGAAGGTGGATATGGTCTTGACGTACTCATAAGCGATCGAGAGAGTGTCTTGGATGGTATTTATTTACGAATGAATATCCTCTTATCTTTGGGCGATTACTTTGTTGTGCATTTTTGTTAGATAATTTTTTTTATTAATCTAATTTCTTTTTGACGGGAATCACTAATGGGATTGATGTTGATGAGTGGGATCCATCTTCGGATGTACACATTCCTTTCCATTACTCAATTGATGACTTATCCGGGAAGGTACCTCCATGTGTTTGGTGTAATTTTAAATCATGGGTGTATTTAGATGTACGATTCACTCTATAATAATATATTGGCGTAGGTTTAGTCATTTTTTGCAGGTATCTCTTATTCTAATTTCTTATGTGCATATACGTTGTTACTAAACTAAAATAGATTTTTTTGTGTCTTTCTTTATCTTATACGAATTAGTCTTTTGTAACCATGACGAGATAACAGGGCACCCAAGTGTATTATACTATGCGATTTCGTTGCTCGAGGTACATTTCATATTCAATGTTGGTTGTAATTCTATATACATAAATAAAATGGTGAGTTTTGGTGGTGATGGTGAGATTTGGTGGTGACGATAGAGACAAGTTTGTTTGTTTCGTACATTTTTTTCTATTGAAGTTTTGTTATATGTGTTTGTGTACTATGCAGTTTCCATACATTTCATATTCTGACTGTTATTTGTAATTCTATATACATAAATAAAATGGTGAGATTTGGTGGTGATGGTGAGATTTGGTGGTGACGATAGAGACAAGTTTGTTTGTTTCGTACATTTTTTCTATTGAAGTTTTGTTATATGTGTTTGTGTAACTTGTTGATTCATATATTTATTACAAGATGATACGTACCTAAACGTGTATATTGAGTTAGCTCAACAATAGTTAATCGAAGTTAGCCATATGAACACTTTTGTATTAACCTTGTTCACCTAACACTTCTAGATGGCATATGATGATCAATCAAACAAAAATTATGTTATTCATAGAGTTGTTAAATTGTTTATATTCTAATAGAAGTATACAAGACACAATTGAAGCAAAATTAGATTGATTCAAAAGATTACATTCCTTATTATATAAATGTATTTGTTCATGAGTATGAAATCATACTTAACCGATTTAAGAACTTGAACCACTTAAGTTTGCAAACGGGTACACAAACTTAAGTTCCGGACATTGGTCACAAGATGACAGTTTGCAAACAGGTACGCAAACTTTAGCTCCAGACCGAACTCAGTTGAAACCATTTGCGAACGGGCACACAAACTTGGTTCCCGAACTTCAACAGTTAAATCAGTTTGCAAACGGGTATGCAAACTTAAGTACCCTGACTTAAACAATTGAATCAATTTGTAAATGGGTACGCAAACTTATTTTCTGGTTCTGAATTCTGTCACAACAGTTCGCACACTAAGTACACAAACCGTAATGTATCCAGACATGGGTTTTAGCTCTTAACTCCCATTTCAATCACTGAAACATTCTTAGAAGATGAAAATAGCTGTCTCACACAAACTATTAGCTTATAAGCAATTTTCAAGTGATCGAATGATCAATACGAAACATTCCGAGTCTACATCAAATGACTGTCTCACATAAATCATGTAAGATGTTACCAGGTGATGTTCACATGATCATCTTTTGACTTTCGTCAAGAATAATGATGAACGTGATTAAAGCAAAAAGCTTTCCAACACATATTTCGAGAAAGATATAAGCGAGTTAAACTCAGCTCAAAATATCAAATGTGTATAATAACGAAGTCTATATAGCTATACAACTTTGTCTCAGTAAGAGATAAAATAGAATAGACTTCTGAGTCATAGATGAGTTCAAGTCTCCACATACCTTTTGTTGATGAAGTCCACAAGCTCCCCTTAGTAGTTCTTCGTCTTAAATCGATGAACATCGTGAAGTCTAAAGCTCAACTACACATTATATCCTAATCCGAGACATAGCTATAAGTAGACTAGAAATCAAGACTTATTGTTTTGACAACAAACATGACAAACAAGCTTGAGATAGCAATGCTTGCGATTTCGACCGAGCAGTGCTCTAACACATGTCATTACTTTCATGTTGAAAATTTCAAGAATTCTGATTTGGTTAAACCCAACTCCGCAAATACTGCATATTCATATGAATTTTTCACCATATATTTTAAGCTAATTTACAAACTCACTAATTTTTCACACTTATATTTGTTGTTTTCACCATGTGTTTGACGGATGCCAGAGCGTAGTGCATATTCTTATGTGTAATTTCAAGGCGGACTTTTCACATGCTTACATGAATTCCTAACTAGGAATTTCATCTAAACTGAGAAAGTGTTTGCTGGTCAGACTATCTTTTTCCTAATAGTTCTTGTATCCAAATCTTGTTCTACTGGTTATTGAATTTCACGAACTTTACATCGGGAACAAGATAAATAGAAATCACAAAGTTCTCTTCATCACATACTTTGTGATTCCTCAAGATAGATGTCTAAACTATTATTTGATTTGTTTGGATTGTTTTTGGGAGGTGGTTAGTGAACTAGGCTTCTCTTTGATAACAATGTAAGTGTTCCGGATTCGTGAGTTTTGTTGGAATTTGTCTACTGTAAACAGATTTCCAAACCTAGATTGAAACATATCACAAGGAAAATTGAATAGGTTTGTCAGTTAGAGGCACATATGTATAAAAACTATTCACTAAGGTTGATAAAAATGCGGGGGTGCCAAAATACACCACCAACTTTTTCATAGGCAACCTGTATGGACAAAGCCTAAATACAATTTTGAGAGTTCAACTTAATGAATCTCAATCAAGGAATAATATTCAGAGTTATATCTCTTTCTCCTACAATCAGAAAGTTCATAGAGACTAGTCTGTGAACCTGATTTACGTGTGAGAGTACTTGGAAGATTCCAAAGATCAATATCCAAGAATCAATCAAGTCGTATCCAACAAACAAGGATGGAAGTATCTACTTTGATTGATTTACGTACAACCTATGATATTTCAATTATAAAGATAAACAATATAACGCGGGAAAGAAATAACACAGACACCAGAAATTTTGTTAACGAAGAAACCGCAAATGCAGAAAAACCCCGGGACCTAGTTCAGACTTATACACCAAACTATATTAAACCGCTATAGACTCTAGCCTACTACAAATAACTTCGGACTGGAATGTAGATGAGACTGAATTAAACCCTCACAACAATTCAGTTATAGTCGCGCTCCTTACGCCTCTTGAATCCCAGCAGGACTCCGCGAAAATGATTTCCTTAGCTGACGTCCTTTACAGCCTAAGAGTTGCTTCAACTCAATTAAAGACTTTAAACCAATCTGCCTCCCACATATAAGCCTATATGTGATTTTTTTTTTTTATCAATGATCAATATGAGACTGGAAATCGATAGCAATAGACAAAGTCTAGCTAACCTCAAAATCCAGACTTGTGCTTCCCGAAGAGCAGCCTAGATTATTATTCACCTCACAAGTATTAAACCCTTAGAATCACAAAGTCTGAGACGAAGAGAACTTTGCGATTTATATCTATTTTGTTTGAGTGAGAAAATCAACAATTAAGATAATATCAGGATACTCGAACTATCAAGATAAAGATAGATGGACTTGGCTTAACGAATCCCTAGGTGAAGTCTTTTTAGTTGCTAAACCCTAGAACGGTTTGGGGGAGAGGACGACTCTAGTTTACAACTAGGGCGCACAAAGAATAGTGTCAGGGATTCAAAAATCCCAGTTGCTTGAGGTTCTCCCTTATATATACTTTCAAAGTATAGTTTGCTTTAGGTTTAAGCTAAGGTTGCTTTCGAACCAAGCAAACGATATCCACCGTTAGATGAATCTTTGAAATGAGATTAACATACCAAGATATACACTCTGGTTAGGATGAACTGTAACCGAACCGTGTATAAAGACATTGTTCATGGACGGTTAGCCACGATTAGCCGATTGAACCATAAGCTTAATCATTTTCATATAACACTTAAGACTTAAAGCTTGAGTCACAACCATAGGTTATAATGTGATCAATCAAATGCCAATTATCTCACATAAATACTTTTTGCGCATCTGAAAATATTCGACAGGGCAAGAACGTGTACCAGGTACGTGTACTCTACCTTGTTTGGGACTATTTTTGTCATGGTACATGTACCCTTAAGACAAAAACGAGTTCACGAACTCGCAGAACTTTTCCGGTTTGCGTACTGGATATGGATACCACACCGGTTTCAAAACCAACAGTTCCTTTACGGTATGCATACCATTCCTGCTTCACGAGCAACATACTTTTTATGGTATGGATATCGGGTATGCATACCAAAAAGTTATTGTCGACCTATAGCTGCGCAGGTACGTGTACTAGGTACATGTGTACTCCGGACCTATAACAATTTTCTCAGTATGCGAACTGGTATGCATACTGTCCTGTATCCAGATTTTCAGTAGTTCTATATTTCTCTCTAAATCAATTCGAAACATTCCCAAATAACATCAATGACACACATCACTGTTTCAGGCTATTTTCGAATGATAATCTTGAATCACGATTTATATTATGAATAATAAATTGTTCTTAACTGAAATTTATCAAGTATGAACAAATGTTCATTAAGCTTAGTCAAATATATATATTTCGAGAACGAATTACTAAGATAAACTTGACTCAAAATTCTTGATATGCTTGAAATAGTCTAATTAGTTATGCAACAACGTCTCATAGAAAGAAGGATGAATATAACTTGAGAAATATGTAGTTCAGTCTTCACCTACCTTTTGCTGAAGAAGTTCTCCAAAACCTTCGGTTGATCTTCGCCTTCAAACGATAGAACGCAGTGATGTCCGATTCTCAACTACAAACTTCTATCCTAATCCGAGACTTGACTAATTGTAGACTAGAAATCAAGATATAGTTTTGATCAACTAAATTTGACAACAAGCTTGATATAGCAATACTTGTGAGTTCAAACGAGTAATGCTCTAACAGTTGAAGAAACTTTTAGGATGTAAAGGAAGTCAACTAAGGGAATCGAGTGCGTAAAACTTATGAGGTTCAAGAAACGTAAGAAACACGACTGGAGCTGAATGACTTGAAGGGTTAATTCGTTCTCAACTACATTCTAATTTGAAGTTTGATAGTAGTCTAGTACCTGTAGTTCTTTAATACAATATGGTGTTCAAAGCTGGACGAGGTCCCGGGGGTTTTTCTGCCAGCGCAGTTTTCCTTGTTAACAAAATTATGGTGTCTTGTGTTTTCCATTTTCCGCATTAATAGAAATAATACAAGTAATACGTCCGAAGAACAAATTTTATGTTATAAATTGTTCTTGAAACTGATTAATAATTGAACATTAACTTTTAGGTGCAAATGGGCGAAGATGATGAAGAATGTTGGAAAGTTTCGTTTACCCACATAAACAAAGTTTACTTTACGTTAAGAGGGTTGTATTCAGTCACTTCCCTAATTCTGAATCTGATTTATTCAGGAACCGTTTTTTGGGGACTACTCAAAAATGGTGGGGGACTACTTTCCATTTTTTGGGGTGGATATTAGAAGTAATAATGAGTCACCCCTTATCTAAGTTTTCTTTAATACCAAATTTTCCCTTGGTAATTAAATTAGTTAGTGTAATGATTAATTAGTATTAGTATAATGATTGATTAGTGAGATTAGGTTAATTAGTTGGGTGTTTTTAAAAGAATAATTTTTGAGAAGAAGGGGTTTTTTTTTTTTTTTTTTTAATAAGATGGTTGATTTTGAAATGAGGGTTTTGGGTACTTAGGTATACTTCAAATTTAGTTAATGTTGCTCGAATTGGCAAAATCTTTCGAAAAAATGAAAAATTTATAAACTGATTTCGACCATGGAAATAGAGTTCGGCTAGGACATCTGAAGAACAGGTAGCCGAACTCATCTGCAAGTGTAGTTCGGCTAATGGTTCTGAAAACACAGGTAGCCGAACTCAGCTTTAATGGAGTTTTTGCTTTCAGAGAAAGGTTCGGCTAGGAAAAAAAATTGCGACGTAACCTAACCAAATGTTCGGCTGGGAAAAAAAAATTGACGTTACCGAACTCAATATATAAGTTTTCAGATAAAAGTTCGGTTAGGAGAAAAAAATTGCGACGTAACCGAACTAAAAGTTCGGCTAGGAGAAAAGGAAAAAAAGTTGCGACGTAACCGAACTTTTAGTTCGGTTGGGATTTTTTTTTTGCGAGGTAACCGAACTTTTCTCTATAAGAAAAAACTCCATTAAATCTGAGTTCGGCTAGTTCGACAAACTGTTTCACATAATTCCTAGCCGATCTTCTATGTGCAACTTCCATTTTCAACTCATTTTGATGATTACTTCTCATTTTTTCAACGGAAAACAAATGAAAAGTAATGGGTTTGTTATAATTTTGATTTTGATTTTGATTTTGTTTTGTTAATAATTTAAATTAAGCTATATATAGAGGTGGCGGTGGTGGTGATTTGAGGTGGTCGGTGGTGGTGAGCGGCGGTGGTGATGAGAGGAGGTGGTTATATATATAGGTGGTGGTGATGTGAGGAGGTGGTTATATATATATATATATATATATAAGTGAAGGGTAGGTTAGTCATTTCCATACATTAGGACACCCCTTATAACTATAGGGTAAATATTCTTATCACATAATAGTCCCCCGCCATTTTTGAGTAGTCCCAAAATAAAAAAAAAAGGTTTCACCTATTTACCACCCACACTTTACCTAAGTACCACTCCCAGTAAAAAGAACCTAAACTTTGCGACCTTCTTTAATGTGAGTATCAAAAACCCACTTTAACAACTACTCTGTCAATATTCCTCGTACATCTGTAAACCCTAGACGCACTACTGTCGATATAACCCGCAACCATCACCTTAGGTTGATCGTACCTATGTTAAATGATTCAAACTCAATCAAATGTTATTTTTGACCTGTGAAAATATTTCGATATTTTAATGATGAACAAGTGAACAGATGCATACATCACTATGACGTGATCATTCACATTTTACGTTTACCAAAAATTGATTTTGCATGTAGATTCTTAGAGAAGGTTAATCGAGGATCTCTAAACATAAATTCGTTATCAGAATTAACGTCTACGGGCTTTAGTGGTTTCTCCCACTAATCGGAACTTGGAGGTGATTAATTGAGAGCATTCCAGTACTCAAATATGTCTACATATGATTGCACCTAAGAAACTGATGCCATTAGTGTTTATATCTATAAATACCCACGTTCAGTTTATAATGGTTCGATTAATTGTACCAAAAGAGTTCGAGAAATCCAATCCTTTTTCCTTGAATGCATATGTTTGGAATCAATTGCATCACACCTTTTTCCATTTTATGTACATGATCTAATGGAGTTTTCGTTCATCCCATTTACCACCATTATTTACGGTTGATAAGAGAAGCGGCGGCGGTGATCAATAGTTGTGAGCTCAGGCGGTTTTCTACTGGAGTTTACGAAGAAGATAACTAGGTTAGGTTATGGTTACCCGGACTAAATTTGGTTTACGATTGAAAGAAAATTGTAGTGCGGGTGGTATTTAGGAAAATCATAGGTGGTAAATAGGTAAAACCAAAAAAAATGGTTGTTACAATGTTATTCAGTTATTGGATTTAGGGCGAATCCCAAGGCCCATTTTCTGTGCAATAGAAATATCCGTCAATATCCCGTTAACTTTCCTAAGAAAAAAACGCTGCAAGAGGAGTATATTTATACACACACGTCAATCGTAGGTCAACAAAATAACTAAATCTTGGAAAAGGCGATCCGAAAATATCGTACACGATCATCAAAAAACGGAAATAACCTAACGAACTTACCCAATGAACCTTTTTATTTTCCATCAGTTATCTTCTTCTTTTTCAATTCCTCCTCAAAGTTTGTAAACACCAAAAACATTACCAATTGCACGAAAACCCTAGAAATTTTAAATGATCAGTAGAAGCGTAGAATAATCGATTCTGAGAATGTCAATCTCTACAGCAGAAGAAGAGTCATTCCAGAAACACAAACTATGTGGTTATCTCTATGTTGTTCTATCGGTTGAATCATCACACCGCAAAAAAGAAGATATCACTAAATCCCTAGCTTTCAATACTCGTTGTAAGATATTTGGAGATGGAATGGATTCGATTGAATTTCGAACCGAAGATGGAATCACTCTTTTGCCCATTCCTAATAGTAATTCAGAAAATCAAGACGTTACAACGAGTTTGGGAGATAACAAGAAGGTTTTAGAACGGGGAAGTGGATCATCTTCAGGGAAGAAGAAGAAGAGACAGAGATTAGGGCTTGTGGATCGGAGTAAAAGCGTAGTACATCAACTATATGTTTTAACAATGCACAAGTGTTTAGAGATTGTTAGCAGAGTTGTTAAGGTTTCTGTTCGAGAATTTGGAAATGATGCTAGGGTTGTTCTGCTGATTGATGTTTATTTGCCATTGTCATTGTTGTCGCGTGGTCAATTTCCCAAATCAGGCTCCATTGCTGCTTCTCTCTTTAGCCATATGAGGTATTTTTATTTTTTTATTTCAATGATAATAATAATATTTTACATTGGTTTGTTTCACATCCTCCTTTTGGCTGGATTAACTTCCCCTACTGTATGTGTTTGCACAAAACTCCCACCTAAGGTGTTTTAATTTACTGTAAGAAATGGTTCAATCAGCTTGAGTACCTATTATTTTGTATGCTTAATCATTGCTTGATATGTATGGTGTGAATCTTAACTACGGGAATCTGCCATTTGAGATGGTAGAAAAAGTTGTTATTGGAGCTGTAAACTAATGAAAAAGCTGGGTGGTTTTCGGATCTACTCTCTTATGATTAATTCATATTGGCTTTATGTTAAGTAAAGTCACGGTGTTTAAACAATGTTATTGTTGTTAACTGTTTTATTAAAGTATTTGCAACCCAGACATAATGTTGTTAGGTAGATAAAGATTTCTGGTCAGTGTAGGCAGAGATGATGTCATCAACATAGAGTATATCTCCGTCCAAAGAAACAGTGTTGTATTACATTAGGCGTTCGAGGTTTAGATTGGTGTGATTCAAGTAGACATAGCTTTATTAATTCTATATTTTTTTTGTTTCTTGTCTTGGACTCTATCTCGTGACACCTAATTTCTAAGTTCTTAGCACGGAGTTAATCAGTGATTGGTTAACTTGTAATTTTTTTTTTATCGAAGTTTTAACTCCTATAATTTTGTTGTGATCGTTGGTAAGTGATAGCAATGTGTAATGTTAAAGCTTAACTGCTAGTTTGTAATCTCGAATAATTGTGGTAGAGGCAGATCAATACATAGGAGGTTATTGACTTTACAGAGCAAACAAACAATATCACAAAATTCAACAAAAACATGCAGTCAGATCTATATCTACTATATTACTTTGCCTTTTCAGTTATTTCTGACATGTGCTAATTGAATTACGAACTATTATCTTCTGCAGTTGTGATTGGGAGCAGAGAAATTTGGTACTTGTCGACGAATCTTATTTTTGTCGTGAAGATGATGACCCTTTATGGAGACATTCTGAGTGTCATGTTTTTGGATGTAAGATTCATCATAGTTTACTAGGATCTTTTCAGAAGAAGCGATTTGAACTTCATGAGATTTTCAAGAGTCTACCTGGGGCTTTGAAGGAGGAAATGATTTATTCCACAAGAATAAATGCAACAGATTCTTCACTTGGGAGTGGAATTTGGGACCTGTCAGATGATTTGTTGATGAACATTCTGACAGCTCTTGAACCGCGAGATCTTATTAGTGTTGCCATTACTTGTCGTCATCTAAGGTCCTTGACTTCGTCTGTCATTCCATGTATGAAGCTTAAGCTTTTTCCTCATCAGCAAGCAGCAGTTGATTGGATGTTACAGCGAGAGCTCAATCCTGAAACTCTTGTACATCCACTTTATATGGACTTCCTAACTGCAGATGGACTAAAATTCTATGTTAATGCCGTCTCTGGTGAAATAGCAACTGGAATAGCTCCCACTGTGAGGGATTTTCGCGGGGGGCTGTTTTGTGATGAGCCGGGCTTAGGAAAGACTATAACTGCTCTTTCTCTAATTCTTAAAACACAAGGAGTGTTAGCGGATCCCCCAAATGGTGTTGAAGTGCAATGGTGTAGTCATAATGATGATCAAAGATGTGGCTACTACGAGCTTAGTGGTGATAAGTGTGCACCTGGTAATGTCATGCCTTCATGGAAAAGATCTGTGTGTCAAAATGGTAGAAGGGGACAGCTTTATCAGGATATACTCACTCTTGATGAGCACACGAAATCCTGCTCACCAAAAAATGTCGGGTTAAGTAATTGTAATGAGTTACCTAAAAGTATTGCTGATACTTGTCCGGCTAATTTAGGGATTTCTTCAAGCACACCTAATACTGTTCCAGCAAAACGCTTACGGCGATCCACTAGGAGCCTAGGTCATGTTAGGAAAAATCTTTTCGGTTCATGCGAGGAAGCTTCTGATGGTCGGATGAGCAACAGTGGAAAAAAACGAAAGAAAGATGATTCTGGTGATTATGAACATGATGAAACTTGGGTTCAATGTGATGCTTGTCGAAAATGGCGAAAGCTGCCGGAAACAAGTTTACAGGATTCTACTGCAGCATGGTTTTGTAGCATGAACAGTGATCTATTTTATCGGAATTGCGATGCTCCTGAAGAATCTTTTGATTACAAGCAGCCTATATTATACTTACCGGGATTTTGCTCCAAAGGAACCTCTGGAGGTACGGAGGAGAATGTGTCATTTTTCATGGGTGTACTCAAGGATCATAGTATGTTTTTAAATTCCGAAACAAGAAAGGCTTTGACCTGGCTGGCTAAATTGTCCCATGACAAGCTCCTGGAAATGGGAAAAATTGGTTTAACACGTCCGGTTATAGACACGCGCGTCACCACAGATGGAAATGCCAAGAGATACTACAAAATATTTCAATCATTTGGACTCGTAAGGAAGATAGAGAGGGGAATTAGTCGATGGTACTATCCACGCAACATTGACAATTTGGTCTTTGATGTGGCTGCACTTCAAATTTCTCTGACTAAACCACTAGACTTTTTCAGGTTATATTTGTCAAGAGCAACTCTTATTGTTGTCCCTGCAAATTTAGTTGATCACTGGAAGACCCAGATCACGAAACATGTGAGGCCCAGCCATCTACGTGTTTGTATATGGACTGACCAGAAAAAGCCATTGGCTCACAATCTGGCGTGGGATTATGATGTTGTCATCACCACATTCAGTCGCTTAAGTGCAGAATGGGGCCCGCGTAAGAAGAGTGTTTTGACGCAAGTTCACTGGCGTAGGGTAATATTGGATGAAGGACACACTCTTGGATCAAGTCTCGGTTTGACAAACAAACTACAGATGGCTATCTCATTGACAGCCTCCAGTCGGTGGATTTTAACTGGGACTCCGATGCCAAATACACCTGACAGTCAAGTTTCTCATCTTCAACCCATGTTGAAGTTTCTTCATGAGGAAGCATATGGACAGAATCAGAAGTCGTGGGAAGCTGGTGTTCTTAGGCCATTTGAGGCAAAGATTGAGGAAGGTCGGTCACGTCTATTGGAGTTACTAAATAGGTGCATGATTAGTGCAAGAAAACTAGATCTGCACACTATACCTCCTTGTATTAAGAAGGTGGTTTTCCTTAATTTCATGGAAGAGCATGCAAGGAGTTACAATGAGTTAGTAGTGACTATTCGCCGTAACATTCTAATGGCTGACTGGAATGATCCTTCTCATGTCGAAAGTCTTTTGAATCCTAAACAATGGAAGTTCAGAAGTAGAACTATTAGAAATGTGAGGCTGTCATGCTGTGTTGCTGGTCATATAAAAGTAACAGAGGCAGGTGACGATATACGGGAAACGATGGATGTTTTAGTAAGTCAGGGTCTTGATCCTGCTTCAGAAGAGTATGCTTTTATAAGACATTCCATCCTGGATGGGTGTAGCTGTTACAGGTAAGGTTTGTGTTTGTGTTGAGTTTTTAATATCATATATGAAGCCTTGCAGAAACTAAGGTACTGATTAGTTTCTTTCTCTTCTTGTAGGTGCAAAGAATGGTGCCGTTTACCTGTCATTACCCCGTGTAGGCACCTGTTATGCCTTGATTGTGTTGCTCTGGACAGTGAGAAATGTACATTTCCTGGTTGTGGGAATTCCTACAAGATGCAGAGTCCTGAAATTAGAACTCGGTCAGAAAATCCCAACCCAAAGTGGCCTGTACCTCAGGATCTTATTGAGTTACAACCTTCATATGAACAGGTGGGGGATAGCTCCTTTAGAATTCGTTTGTTAGCCTAAAAGTGATTATTGGCCCATAAAGTAGTAAAGTTTGGCATGGTTAATCAACTTGAAGGTTGGTGAATGGTGCCTTAATATTCAGTATTGTTTTCTTTGTAGTGTCTAACTATCCTTTGCGTTTTCTATATAAACAGGATGATTGGAATCCCGATTGGCATGCAACATCCAGTAGCAAAGTTGCTTATCTGGTAAAAAGGTTGAAAGCTCTGCAGGAGTCTAATATAAAGATAGGTTACTCTGTCGTTCAAAATAAAGAGAGCACCTCCGATGAGCTTTTGAACTCTAATAAGCAGATAGGGAAAGCAGTATTGCACCCTGACACATGCTCCAACCTGAACGACAGTGCTTTAAAAATACCCCCAGAGAAAGTGATTATATTTTCTCAGTTTCTCGAGCACATACATGTTATTGAACAGCAGGTTATCATCTATTTTGATATTGTTTTCATATATAATTTATATTTTCCTTCCCCTTCTTTTGCCGAAGGGCTGAAGTATTTTTCTTCTTCCTCGCTCTCCTAGTTAACAGGTGCGGGTATCAAAGTCAGCGGATTATATAGTCCAATGCATTCTACCAACAAGGTAGGTATTTGATTTATTATTTATTAGCTTGGCATTTTGTATTGGGGTTTCACTAATTTTTCGTGCCTTCCTCAGATGAAATCGTTGGCAATCTTCCAGCACGACGCCAGTTGTATGGTTCTTTTGATGGACGGAAGTGCAGCACTTGGTCTTGACTTGAGTTTTGTCACCCATGTTTTTCTAATGGAACCTATTTGGGATGGAAGGTACGCATTTCCTGTTTATAGTGGTTGCGTTTTCTTGATGTGTTGTTTCTTGTGAGACACTAGGTGTCCCTGTTGAGGTTCTGTTGGATACTTTTATCGTGGCAATGCTACCTTTACAATTGCTCTTACCCTCCATCAAGGATCACTGGAGAACATCTTAGATTTTATCCATGCATGGTATTGAAATGTAACTGCATAATTGTTGATCACCATGACCATATTTTTTGTTGCATGTAATCAGCATGGAGGAACAAGTGATAAGTCGTGCTCATCGTATGGGTGCTACTCGTCCTATCTATGTTGAAATTTTGGCGATGCGTGGTACCATTGAAGAGCAAATGTTGAAATTCCTAAAGGTAATTTTTCGAACTGGTGCATTGGAAGTAACTTAATGGAGACTGATCAGTCCCTTTGTTTGTGTTTGACACTTACAAGGTTACATGTATGAACGTAACTCATTATGTTTTTGTATATCAAATTATACTAGCAAGTCTAAACCATTCTTTTGTTTGTTTAGGATGTGGATGGTTCTCGAGGATCCTTGCAGGAAGAGTTCAGGGATGATCTTGAAGGAGGACGACGACGTACCTTGCATGACTTTGCCGAGAGCAATTATCTGTCCCAGCTTAGCTTTGTAAAAACCACTGCGTAGGTGTGAAGGTATGTATCTTCCGTCTTTTGTGCTGTGTATTTAATTTGTTACATGTTCATGTTCTAAGGTATTTACATCATATTCAACTGGAATTTGTCAAGGACATCATGAAAACTGTTTATTTGTAATATGTATAGACTATTCTGATTTTCACTCTCTATCATTAATTGATATTCTACTCTGTCACCTTATCATTAGAGATTTTAGATTCTATTGGCCTCTTTACTGTCCATGCTGCAAGACTTTTTTTTATCTTTATGACTTACGTCATCCTTTGAAACATTTTCATCACTGTAATGATCATTTTCTACCCATGTGTTAACTTGATGCCACTATAATACTCACATTGATTGATATTCGTGCCGACACCGAATGAAGTTGGCTGGGTGACCGGTGACCTTTTTTTAACAACGATGCACATCTTTTGGACATTGTCTGCTGAGTATCTTTGTCCTTGATCATAGTATGGCTAGAAAAGCAATAATTGTTACTTTAGGTACTTCTTAGTTCCTTGGTATCATGTTTATCATCATTTCTCATATCTCAACCTCTTGACATAGTTCTTGCCTTCTTGGTAAATAAGGAAAATAGTGGCAGCATTATTGTTCTCTGAGGAGGCTAGAAAAGGCTTCTTAAACCTTAATTCTCTCAAACCTCACGTTTGATTTTACTTTACCTGCTAGACTGAACAGAAAGAAGAAATATTGATTTCTTTTTATATAATTTATTTATGGAACATATCTGGTATCAGTTTGTAGTACTACTACATCTTTACAAGTGTAACAGCAGCTTCTAACAGAATTTTTATTTCCAGGAGGACACTGACGATTTTATATATTGGAGCTCTCTGATCCCCAAAAGATCTCGTATTTTTTTTTTTTTTGGAACGTAGATGGATTCCATTGAATGGCAAGAGCAAGGATGTGTTCTGCCTCTCCATGTATATAACCAATTGTTGTAGTTATTTATTGTTTATTATAAAATTAGTTGAAAATTTCAAATCTGACTGAAGCATGAGTTGCCGGGATCTCTTTGGAAGATAAGAGATGGTGCCTGCGCTTTTAATTTATTTTTTCTTTAAAATAAGCAAACCTTCTTATTGGGCCGAGCGAAGCTGAGGGAGGATCTTTATATGGCAATTTTTTTGTAAAATCTAAGTGATCAATTGACACAAAAAGATTGGAAATGGTTAGGGCCGAAAAACCAAAAATGTCCCTCCCTTTTAGTCTAATTACTATAACTCTTTGTGTATCCTATCTTTTCAGGGGTATAATTGGAAAACAAACTTTAATATAACATATCTAAAAATCCATGCCTTGGAATTTTATTTATCTCGTTGGAAAGGTTATAAAAAACTCTACGCAACAAGTACAAACAACAATATCAAATTTAGAGTTTTTACGAAAAATGCAGAGGTATTTATCATTTTAGGCACAATTTTAGAAAATTAAATGTATATCCATTATGCAAACCACCATAAAAGATACATAATACTTTATGTAGCAAAATATTGGTTTATGCATCAACTAATTTTCCGTTGCAACTAATAAAACGATGTACTCCCTCCGCTTCAAGAAAAATGATACTTCACAATTCTCGAAAATTGAATGCATAGCCATTATGCAAACCACCACAAAGGATGCATAACACATCATGCAACCATATTTTGGTTTATGGATCGACTAATTTTGCGTTTCTGAAAAAGTGATACTTTCACAACCCGTTTCAGGAAAAGTGAAACTTTCGCTCCGTTTCGAGAAAAGTGATACTTTCGCTCCGTTTCGGAAAAAGTGATACTTTCAACCATATTTTAGTTTATGGATCGACTAATTTTCCGTTTCTGAAAAAATGATACTTTCACGACCCGTTTCAGGAAAAGTGATACTTTCGCTCCGTTTCGGAAAAAGTGATACTTTCGCCCTGTTTCAGAAAAAGTGATACAGGGCGAAAGTATCACTTTTACCGAAACAGAGCGAAGTTTCACTTTTCCTGAAACGGGTTGTGAAAGTATCACTTTTTCTTAAACGGGACGAAAGTAGTCGCAGACGAACCCCATGTTCAGATTCTTTTTCGGTCGGCCTTCCCACCGTGGCAACGGTTATTGGGCCGACCGAGCGAAGCGAATGAGGACCTTTATATGGCCACTTTTTTGTAAAATTTAAGTGATCAATTGACACAAAAAGATTGGAAATGGTTAGGGCCGAAAAATCAAAAATGTCCCTCCCTTTTAGTTCAATTACTATAACTCTTTGTGTATCCTATCTTTTCAGGGGTATTGGAAATCAAACTTTAATATAACATATCTAAAAATCCGTGCCTTGGAATTTTACAAAATTTATCTCGTTGGAAAGGTTATAAAAAACTCTACGCAACAAGTACAAACAACAATATTAAATTTAGAGTTTTTATGAAAAATTCGGAGGTATTTATCATTTTAGGCACAATTTTAGAAAATTAAATGTATATTCATTATGCAAACCACCACAAAAGATACATAATACTTTATGTAGCAAAATTTTGGTTTATGCATCAACTAATTTTCCTTTGCAACTAATAAAATGATGTACTCCCTCCGTTTCAAGAAAAATGATACTTTAATTTTAGGCACAATTCTCGAAAATTGAATGCATATCCATTATGCAAACCACCACAAAGGATGCATAACACATCATGCAACCATATTTTGGTTTATGGATCGACTAATTTTCCGTTTCTGAAAAAGTGATACTTTCACAACCCGTTTCGGGAAAAGTGATACTTTCGCCCCGTTTCGGAAAAAGTGATACTGGCAAAAGTATCACTTTTTCCGAAACGGGGCGAAAGTATCACTTTTTCGGAAACAGAGTGAAAGTATCACTTTTTCAGAAACGGGGTGAAAGTATCACATTTTCTTAAACGAGACGAAAGTAGTCGCAGACGAACCCCATGTTCAGATTCTTTTTCGGTCGGCCCTCCCACCTTGGCAACGATTATACTACTATTAATAAGATTGATATGCCGATCTGATTTGTTTTTTAATTTTTTTTATATAAACGAATACACAATTACATTGTTCAGCTACATGGGCCAGTTCAAATCAGGATTTGTACTGGTGTCCCTGATTAGTCTAATCAGATTGGTTCCTAAACATCTGGAGTTTGTTACAGATTTACATAGCTTTGTAATCCACTAACTTTCGTAAGTGCTATTCTGGTATCTCTCTTCTCTTGCCTTAGAATACATTCCAATTAGCAGTTGTATGGTAGGTTGAGAATCGCTTTGAAATTCAATTTGATGTCTACTAAGTTCATTTGCCCACTGGAAAGCGATCTCGGCTCCGTTTTGTTCTAAAAACTCTCTTGAGTTCTATTTCGGTGATTCTTCCCGGCTTCTCTACAAATTCTTGCATCATCAATCAATGTCAGTTCTATTGCAGAATCACAGATATCTGGCAACATGGACAAAGTAATGTTGATTCTCAATCTCATGAATCCAGGATAGTCGTTGTAATGTGATCTTTAGATTTTCATCAAACAGAGGATTGTAGTAAAGAGTCTAACACAAATCATAGTCTATTTTATTCACATGCATAGTATCATTTATGTACTTCACCACTTTGTCAGCTGTGACGCAACTGTTTTGGTCTTTGTTACCCATGGCTTTGTTGCATCTGGCTTTCCAGATGTGCCATGAAATGGTGCTACGAAGTTATGCCCAACCCATATATTCTCCATCTCTGAATTTAGAATTGAATAAACTATTAAGACATTCATGACATATTGTAGCATTTTGCTTTACATAGTTTATGTTAAAGTTTAAATGGATCCATACCTGAGCAACAAAATTAGAAAATATGGGTTAAAGATTCATTTGGTGAATAACATAATTGATAGGTTGTGTTTATGTTTGGCAGATGTAGGGAGTTTTCAACAAATCTAGTCTTCGTCATAATCCGCAAAAAAAGAACTCTATTCTAATTACAGGATCATCCATTTCCTTAACACTATTAGTGGATTGGGTAAATCAGAATATTTGATCGGTCCAGGTTTCGAGACAGTTGATATTTCCCATCGGAATCAGTTGGCCCACTCGAAGAGTAATAAGCATCTGGACCAAATACATCTACTCAATCCATCACAGCCAGTGTCCACCTTGCTTGAAACTCAGCATCACTTCACAATCTATCCTCTTTATCTGAACAATCTTTTGGAGGCTGAACAACTAAAGGTACAATATCAAGAATCACTTCATTATCTTGTACACCCGGAAAGTCATTTTGAGCCATTTTTCACATTGGTAAAGGATGGGTATTCTACTGGATACTATCCTCTCTCCTATTTTCCATGTTTGCTGGATGTTTAGCTTTCTTTGACATATTTTTTGGGTCCCTTCGATTCTTAATGAGTCTGAGAAGGATTGCATCTACTTCTTAATCAGCCTTGACACAATAAGGTTCACAAGTAAGGGCCTGAAATAAGATCTAAATTTATAATTCGAAATTTGGATTTTACCTCTATTTTTATGGTCTCAGACACCACCTTCTAACGATCTTCCTAGTGTTGTCTTTAGTGATTAGAAGATAAAATTTTTTTCAGTAAGATCAAGAGAGAGTTTTTGCAAATATGCACTTCCCTAAGACTCTTTTCCATGCAAACAATAAATGGAGACACTGGATGGAGAAAACATACCCCTCTATTACCCACTGGACTCAGACAAGAAACTCGTATTACCCCAGAAATGAACCTTAACCTTACTAGTCTACAGAGCCAACAAATATACAAGTACCATCATCCTAAGAAATTGAAATTCTTGAAATATATTCATAGTCATAACCTATCCAAGTACGATACAATTCCGACTTCACAGTACTATCTTAATAATCTCCATTGCACCATAATCTTTGAAATTTTAAGAACCAAAATTCAGATTAAAAATTCAAGTTTTCCAAACCAAAAACCTGAGCAGTTCTTTCAACCAAAACTCTTAATCGTTAATTATATTATTGAATCTAAAAATTCATACTCTACTAGCAATTTAAACTTGAGGAATCCAATAAAAACATCATAATACAAACGCAGATCAATCTTTATATCCCACCATATCTTCAACCAAAAGCTTATCTCAATTTGGAAGACATAAAAAACACAACAAAAGAATACTGGAAACAAACAATGATTGGAAGATTCTGTAGAAAAATATCCTATGAACTAAGCGAAGTCATTAATGTTGTTCAAAAGAATTAAAATATTAAAGGATCGATAAGCATAAAAATCTACGACAAAAGAAGGAATTTATATGGATTTCATCTAAAAGCAATTGAAGACTTTAATGTACTACTTGTGTAATCTTATTATAAAGATAAAACAATATATTGCGAAAAAGAAAAAAGACAAGACACCAGAAAGTGTTAACGAGAAAAACCTCCGGGACCTCGCCTGTTTTGAACACCGAACTGTATTAAGCTGCTAATGGCACTAGCCGACTATTAGACTTCGTACTGGAATATAGTAGAAACCGAATTAAACTTCCAAGCAATTCAGCTGCAGTCGTGCTCCTTACGTCTCTTGAACCTCGTAAGTTTCCACACAATTAATTATGTTAGCTGGCGTCCTTTACAACCTAAGAGTTGTTTCAACCTAAGTGAAGACTTTTGATACCAATCTACCTCTAACAGATAAGCCTATTTGATTTCCCTTTAGATCAAGACTTGGAAATCTATTTGCAATAGACAAAGCTAGCAAACCTCACAGATCCAGAATAGTTACACTCAGTTAGCTGAGAATCCTGGATCACTAACCACCTCTCAAGAACAATCTTAAACCAATCAACAAAGAAGAGTTTTAGATATCTATCTTGAGGAATCACAAAGTCTGAGACGAAGAGAACTTTGCGATTTCTATCCATTTCGTTCTTGATTTGAACCAAAACTTCTAATATCAATAAGAACAAAATAAGGATACACGAACTATGAAGGTAAAGATAGCCGGACCTAGCTTCATGAAGCCCTAAGTGAAGTCTTTAAGTCTTAAACCTAATTATGTTTCTTAGAGGAAACCTAGGTAAATAGAGGTTGACTCTAGCATACAAATATAACACAATTCCAGTTGTTTGAGTCTCTCTATTTATAGACTTTCAAGACTCTTATAATTCAAGATAAAATAACTTGAGATTCAAGCAACCACTTTCTCAGTTTAGATGAAACTCTTGTAAGGAGTTCGTGTAAGCATGTGAGAAGTTCGTCTTGAGATTACATAAAAGAATATACACTATGGTCCAGGGTTCTAGAACCGTGTACAATGATAGTTCATGGCAAGTATGCCATATGAACGTATAAACATTTGTGTTCGTTTAACGCTCAATACTTAAACCATGAATCATAACCACAAAGTGATTTAGTGATCAAAGTTGTCTTAGAAGTTTTTATGAAAGTTGTAGCAGTGCCAAACATATTTGTGAAAAATAGATTATGAGCATATACATAATTCGTACTTGGTAGGTATGTGTAGAGGTACACGTACCTATGAATCATTTCGTGAATTCAGGCTCTTTGGGTACGCATATTGGGTATGCATACCTTAATCCATTCACGAACTCAGGCCCGTTTGGGGTACACGTACTGGGTATACGTACCTCATCTCATTCACAAGTACATAACCTTTAGGGTACGCGTACTTACCCTGTGTCCAGAATTTCAATAAGTTCTA
Organism: Papaver armeniacum; assembly: GCA_023531295.1. Classification (NCBI taxonomy): domain Eukaryota; kingdom Viridiplantae; phylum Streptophyta; class Magnoliopsida; order Ranunculales; family Papaveraceae; genus Papaver; species Papaver armeniacum. Next base: position 29,478 of record JAJJWW010004956.1, read on the forward strand.
AAAACTCTCTTAGTTCTAAAAGCTCTCTTAGTTCTAAAAGCTCTCTTTTCATATTTTGAAACATTCCCAATCGCCATAGATATCATTATCATTGCTTGGGAAATTCTCAAATGATCAACTTGAAACAAAAGTAGTTCTTGAGCAATAAATTATTCTAAACGAAGATTGTTAAGGATCTATGAACATCCATTGCTCGAGTCATATTTCGAGATATTCAACAAGAAAAGCTTGACTCGAAACTTCTTGTTTGCAATATTAAATCTACTAAAATCATTCAACGTAGTAGTCACATAAAGATAAAATGGTAGTACCGTGAGTAAATAGGATGGTTCAATTTTCACATACCTTTTTGTCGACAAAGTTTACCAAATGTATTCATTTGATTTTAAGTCTTCAATCTTCGAGGGTTATTCGGTGATGTCTGATACTCAACTACCATACTCTAATCCTAGCCCGAGCCTTTACTTTAGTAGATTAGAAATCAAGATATACTTTTGTGCAACTAACATTAATAAAAAGCTTGAGATAGCAAAACTTGCGAATTCGACCGAGCAGTGCTCTAATAATGTGCTTAAGTAAGGAGGAGCATGAGTACAACTGGAAAAAATTTGACCGCTCGATGTGCAAGAAAATTTATACGAGTACCCAAACTGTAGGATGAGTGAGATACGATGTCATCAAACCGTGGCCTTAACCATAGTTATGCATACGAATTTGAATACATAATATGCCAAAGGAATCGACCATCAAAAATCAGCTGACGATCCAATACATGATTCCTGCTTGCGTTATAATACTAGTAGCATATATGAAAAATATATCAAATACCAACAAAGAGGATCAATTACTCTAAAGAATTAATATATGACAATCCACGTTACACAACAATTTTTTTTTAGTTTGATAAGGCCAGGACCGAACGAACTTCATTAACTAACTAAGATTACCGATTTAGAAAAAAACACCAATTCAAGTAAAATTCGACGTAACTTACATAAATATAAAACAATGACAGAGTTGAAATGAGTACAAAATCACCTAGTCGACAATATTGCTTTCGAACAAATCAGGTCTCTGTGAAGTGAAGTGAAAAGTTAATCCGATCAATATATATTAAAACAATTGAAGAAAAAAACTTAAAAATAAGAGTAGAGATCTCCTGATAAAGATGTTGCTGGGAATTCTAATGAAATAGTTAAACGTTGATTATTCGATCAATTCATTTAAATTTTTTGATATGACCAAAACAAACACTAAAAGAAAATAAACAACATAAATACTATAGAGCATAAACTCTTTCATTTTTTTTCTTTATCGAGTAATATTTTAGGCTACCAAACGAATAACATATGCGGTGTACTATGCTCCAAAAAAGGAGAGAAGGAAGATGCAATAGGTATTTGAATGAAACAAATGTATTAAATGTAAAGAAAAATCCATATAGTTCGGGAACATAATTATGGTTAAGTCCATAGTTTGAATATGTCATATCTTACTTATCCGACGGTGGTAGGTGATAGACACATTTTTGTGTCTAAGTTGTCCTCAATTTTCTGCATTGTTGGTACTCGATTTCGTACTTATTATGGTCTTTTATTTATGTGTTTGTAGGTATTTTTGCGAAATAAACATTTTTGGAAAGTTCGGCTCGAAAAGTTGATTTTGGCACCCGGAGGACACGTGTTATTCGGACTCCAAATTTTGGATAAGGGGTACCTCATTTGATAAGGGGTGCACTAACTGCTATCGGCACCCCTACGCTGGTTAAGGGGAAACCCCTTCTTCTTCAGCTTGAACATAAAATTGGCGGGAAAGTGATGGGCATTCGCGTAATTTTTCGGATTGATTTGGGGAGATATTTGTGCGGACTTTTGGTTGGAATTGGTTACGTACAATCCTGTTACACTGAAACAGGGCAGGTAGTCTTTTGTTTCGAAAAAGAAAGGGGAAGTTACGTCACTGTGAAGTAAAACAGAGCTAGAGGATATCTCGGAGTTACTTGGTCGGATTTTGTGAGATTTTCTCGATCCTATTGGTTGGTACCAGCATGTTATATCCATACAAGAATGGTAAGTGGTTGAGGTTCAAAGAAATAGGAGTGTGGCGTGACTTGGTCGAAAACAGGGAAAGATATCTTCGGTGAGATATTCTTGGAGTTCTGCTACATTATTGGGAAGGTTCGTGTGTGTTCTCAGCGTTCGTGACTTCTTCTTAGACGTATTTCAGCACGTTTGGAGTGTTTCAACATGAGAAAACAGCGTGAGAAGACAAATTTGGGAAGAAAATATCTCGAGGATATATTCTTTTACTGCCGAGTAATGGCAGAATTTTTGGGAGTGATTCAGCGAGATTTCTAGGGTCAGTTGGCTATATAAGGGTGCTGGTGTTGCAAAGAGCGGGTATGAAGAGTTAGGGGTAGTTTTAGAGCAACAAAATCGCTGCAGAGCGATTCTGCAGTAGCAGCAGAGAAGAGGAAGAAGAGAGTTGCAGACGACACATCAGAAGTGTCGTTCTCAAGAACCCTAAAGCTGAAGAACATAATATTGTAGAGAACAGTCGTAGTCAGTGTCTTATATTCAAACTGTTCAGTAACAGTCCATTAGTCACGCTTATCTTCAGTTAGTAACATCTCTTGTAACAGTGTATTCTGTAACGTCCAGTAGGTGTTGCAGATTCACTATATTATTATTAATTTCTCTCCAATAAAATACCTTTTTGAGCCATGAATCTATATTTTGAGTGTGTTTTGAGCATGAGGAGCTAAACCCCATCACTGGGACGACGGAGGAGGCTGTTTTTCGTTCATGTGGTAATTAAAATAATTCTTTTATAATTATTTGCATAGAATTTAATTGTTTTATTATTCTATTAATTATTTGTTATTTTGTTTGATGTCGCATGCTTAGTTTTAATTAATTTTGATGCGTCATGCTCACAACTTATAACTAATGTTTTATGAAATCTACTTTGGCAAAGAATAGAGTTATTGTTTCTTTTGTTTTGAGCTATAAATGTCTAGAATTAATTTATGAACCCATGAACATGAAAAACAGTAAAATCCCGAGTCCCAGTAAATTCTTCATCCTGTGACCATATTTTGTACATATCCTCTTTATTTTTAGTTTATTAATTCTTAAAATCAATCTCATCAAGTCCGAGTGAACGACAACCTTTCTTATCATTATATAAAATTCACCAATTTTTGGCGCCGTCGACGCGGACTTGTTTATAGATTTGTTTTTAGGTTTTATTTTTTATTTTTTGTTCTTTTTTACGCGCTTTGGTATTTATTGTTTGCTTTCAGATTTGGAGCTGAGCTAAAGAAAAGAAAAAAAAAAGTGCTGAAAAGAAAAGCGAAGCCAAAAAGGAAAGGAAAGAGGAATCCAAAAGGAGTGAAGACGAAGATTTTGCACATAGTTATTTTATTTTTATTAGATTTTATTCTTTTATTTTTAGAAACTGTAATTAGGAATATATTTTTGTAATCTTTTATTTTTGGACATTTTTTTTTTTATTTTTATCATTGGACATTGGACTTTATTTTTAAAACCCTAAGGAAGGGTTAGTTTAAATATAAACTGCACAGGGAAGGACGACAGTTACGATACTGTCTCGGCCCCTCGGGTTCGTACACTGACATAGGAGTCGGTGGCCCGAGTCGACTACAACGGTTCATCCCCCGTCTGGAACGGGAGGTAAGTTTATCAAAACACCCGCGAATCCCCTGTCAGCGGGTTTACTGTATTCCTTCGTTTGCATATATGTCGAGGAACTGAATACGGCTGCTTTAATTTCCTAGTAAAGGGCAAGACCTGGCCATACAAGATAAGGTTTCGGATTTCATCACCGTTCTCTTCTTGCCCGCCTTAGGAAAACGATACCAAACGCGAACCCAAGCTTAAAATACTGACTAGAACGAGACCGATAGGGTAACGAGCTTAATAGGAAAGTCGTTCGAAAAATATTGGTTAATCTTTTAAGCATACTTCAAAGTTCATGATGGTTTCTGTAAGTTGAATGCGCCGCCTTGTAATGCCGGTGAGGCTTTGGGTATCAAAGCTCCACGGAGCTTCCCTCGTCTCTATTTAGCTTACTTTAACTCAGATTGATTCCAGAGAGGTTTGCTCAAATTGTAACGAATTCCCTTTCGAAAGAATAGAAGCTGGTCTAGAAACAATCTATGGGAGCAATCATGATTTTTGTTTTCTAGATTAAATAGGCTTGTTTTGGTCGAGTCAGCCTTGTTTGTGCTTGTGTAGAATTCCCTTGCAGTTAGGATGTCAAACTGGTATAGCCAATACAACGAATATCCAACTGAACAATATGGACATTACTACTATGACCATAGTGTGAATAGTGGTTGGGAACGCCAACCTTTTGAAGGTTATGGGTCATACCATGGTGAGCCCAATTACTATCCACACGTGTATCAGTCATACGAGCAAGAAGATTATAATACTAGTTCTTCGTCTCTAGAGGATACAATCAAAATTTTGAAAAGTAGTCCTTTTTATGATCCTTCTGTTCCTACTCCTTCTTTAGAAGAGTCCCTCAGGGATTTAGCTAAAACGACATATAAGTTAGCTGAGGTGAATAACGTAGTTATGGACGAAAGGACTGCAACAATGACTGAATCTTCTTTAGAAGACATCCTCAATAGATTAAATCAAAACTTAGATCCAACACTAAGGGAACTTTCTTTGGAAGAGACCCTTGAGAGGATAACTGAGTCGACACGTAGACTTGAGTTAGAGACGAACGAAAGTATTGCTCGAAATATCTGGAATTGCCAATATATTGTATCCAATAATACCCTTGAGAATGAAGATAGTTATTCGCATAATCAAGATGACGATGTTAGAATTGGTAACACTACTTGTTTAGATGAGTTTCGATCATTTTCATGTTATTATAGTGATGATCATGATGTGGATAGTGTTGATGAAGAATCTGAAGTTTTTAAGCATAGTGATCAGGAATTTGTTACTTCAATTGAGCTTTATAATGATAGTAATATTTCTGGTTTAAATCCAAATAATTTTAATAATTATTTACCTATTCAAAAGGATGAGGATTTGACTAGAAATACCCCCGTTTTAGACGATGTAGTATTTCCTTTTTACGAAGCCGATGATAGTTTTGAGGAGCGAGTTTATTCTGAGAATATTATTTTAGAGTCTAGCGATTTAGAAACATTAGACTTAGAAAAATAAAATGAACTCGTAGAGATGAGTGAGGATGAACCTGACTTAGAAGAATCAATCGACCATTTTCAGGAATCTGATGACCTAGAAATTAGGGAAGTTGTGACTAGTCTTTCTAGAGACCCTGAAAACTCTAAGTTTTGGGGTGATTATCATTCTCCATGTTCTTTAACTCTTAGAAAGGTCCCTCACTTGGGACTTGACATATGTGCCTCAACCATTTTACAATATTATCTTCATACATTTTTTCTTGAACCTAGTTTTGTCCATAAAGAAGTTCGGTTGTTAGAAACCCATCCTCTGGTTGATGTGGTTAACCCAGGCTACGATACCACGATTGACTTTGTTTTCCCACCAAAAACCTTCCTTCCAATTGTGAGAACATATGAATTTCAGATGTGTCAGTTATTAAGTTTTGAGACTAAACCTAATTACTTTAGAAAGTTAGGGTCGACACATTTGCTTAAGAATGACCACTACTGTGGTCAACTGTGTGAGTCAAATCTGTTTGACTCAGAGGATCCCCAATTATTCAGGTTATTGTTATGTGCTTCTAAGTTCTTAGTTAAGTTTTTACAGACTCTTCAACCTGACCTTTAGGATTTTACCTTTGAGGAAATTCATCCCTTGAAAACATTTTATCTAGACCCTTTTATAGAGCCTGAACCTGAGCCACAACTAGATATAGTTGTCTTAAACATAAAGTTAAATAAGGGTATGTTTGGTATCTTCTTGATATGTTGCAGTTTCCTCTTCTTGTGGTTGTCACTTTTTGCTCCAGATGACCCACAATTATTCCGGTTACTGTTATATGATTTTACGAGGTGACTAATCCTTTCCAATGTCTGGCTGAAGACTTTAAACTTAGCACTTCTTGGGAGGTAACCCATGCTCTTGCAACACGGTAATATCTTTCATTAACTCTTTTCTTCAAGTGGTAACAGTTTCTCATTGTTCATGCTTTTAATTTCATCTTTAGAACATTGAGGACAATGTTAGATTTAAGTTGGGGGGTATGGGAGAAACTTTTTAGTTGCAGTACAAATAAATAAACTCCAGAGACTAGAAATTTATGCTTATTAAGGTTGGCACTAACCAATCTAAGTGGATGGGAACATCTTGGTTGTAGGAGTTGAGGAACCAATCTGATTAGATGGAAACATCTATAAAGTCTATTCATAAAAGCACAGAGCTCAGGTGTTAGAAAAAAACATGGTAGTGATTCGGTTGAGTCTCCTTGCACATATATTATGCTAATCCAGATATGATCTCAGATTGAGAATGTTAGTTCTAGCCTTGACGAATGAAGCTCAACCTTGCTCGCCGAGCATACCGGTAATCTCTTCCTTTTAGCATAGTTCTCATGGTATGTGACTGTTTAATTTTTCTATCTGTTGACACATTGAGGACAATGTTTGATTTAGGTTTGGGGTGTGATTTGCATTTAGAAGAGTCACTAGCATGCTTCTAGCTATGTTTACATAGAGAATCCTGGCCAGAAATAACGAGAACTTGGAAGTACCGGAAAACGCAATCGGGTTCCTAGTTGATTAGAGCGTTTGGTATCTTCTTGATATGTTGACTACCCATTTACATCAAGCGAGGTGCCCACCTTTCCTCTTCTTGTGGTTGTCACTTTTTGCTCCGTCAATCATGATGACCCACAATTATTCCATAGAAACAGTTCTTGAAAGTTATATGATTTTACGAGGTGACTAATCCTTTCCAATGTCCTCGGGTCAAGACTTTAAACTTAGCACTTCTTGGGAGGTAACCCATGCTCTTGCAACACGGTAATATCTTTCATTAACTCTTTTCTTCAAGTGGTACAGGTGGTATAGTTAGATTTTTCTCATTGTCCATGCTTTTAATTTCATCTTTAGAACATCGAGGACAATGTTAGATTTAAGTTGAGCCGTTGGGGTATGGGAGAAACTTTTAGTTGCTTCCCATCAACAGTGCTCCGCTACAAATAAATAAACTCCAGGGAGACTAGAAATTTATGCTTATTAAGGTTGGCACTAACCAATCTAAGTGGATGGGAACATCTTGGTTGTAGGAGTTGAGGAACCAATACTAGGGGGAGTTGATTAGATGGAAACATCTATAAAGTCTATTCATAGTTCTGTCACTCTTAGAACTCACATAGTAGCTCGGGTGTTAGAAAAAAAACATGGTAGTTTCGCCATATCTCGTTGAATCATTTTCACCTTGTTTTTATTTTTCTTTTCTTATGAGTGATTTGGTGGGGCACACGATTCAAGTTGTTACCATTGCGAGGGTGAAATAGAGTGATTGAGATACCAAAAAAAATATATATATATTGAGACCAGACCATCAGACCAACCGGAATAAATTCAATAAAGTCGACCACTGGTGCCCTTGTATACGCCAGTTGTGTTGACCTAGAGTTAGGATTATCACCCGATGGTTCCCTTGTATTTGCTAGTTGTATTGGTATCTCAGTCCATTAGGATAGGTTCATCCTAGTAGTGGCCTTCAGACAGATATGGGAAACACCGTTCACCTTAGTCAACATCAAAACCATCTACGTTTTTCTCTACATCTATCTTCTTAATCTTTCCATGTGATTGGTTGACTCCGGTTATGATGTACAGAAACTATCTGAGTAGAGATCTGTCACTTATATATGAATTTTAGTATGCTTAAGTGCAAACTCGTGTACATCAATTGGAATTTCGCATCAGGGTACTTCCTCCTATAGTCAATGATTGTATGCCAACCAAGGAGATTCTTTAGTCCTTTCAAGGTTGTGCGTAGATAGCTAGGGTCTGGAGTAAAGGTTTTGTGGGTACACCTCTGGTAAACCCTCCTGAGACTATAACTCGGCCACTAGGGCCACCTAGGGGTTCAAAGGATTATTGCACATGCTAAGTGCAATCGCGATGCCTGCGACAGTGAGTTAGGATTTTATTTTGTAGAATAAATTTGCTCGAGGACTAGCAAATAATAAGTTTGGGGGTATTTGATAGACGCATTTTTGTGTCTAAGTTGTCCTCAATTTTCTGCATTGTTGGTACTCGATTTCGTACTTATTATGGTGTTTTATTTATGTGTTTGTAGGTATTTTTGCGAAATAAACATTTTTGGAAAGTTCGGCTCGAAAAGTTGATTTTGGCACCCGGAAGACACGTGTTATTCGGACTCCAAATTTTGGATAAGGGGTACCTCATTTGATAAGGGGTACACTAACTGCTATCGGCACCCCTACGCTGGTTAAGGGGCAACCCCTTCTTCTTCAGCTTGAACATAAAATTGGCGGGAAAGTGATGGACTGTTCTGCGTGATTTTTTCTGGATTGATTTGGGGAGATATTTGTGCGGACTTTTGGTTGAAATTGGTTACGTACAATCCTGTTACACTGAAACAGGGCAAGTAGTCTTTTGTTTCGAGAAAGAAAGGGGAAGTTACGTCACTGTGAAGTAAAACAGAGCTAGAGGATATCTCGGAGTTACTTGGTCGGATTTTGTGAGATTTTCTCGATCCTATTGGTTGGTACCAGCATGTTATATCCATACAGGAATGGTAAGTGGTTGAGGTTCAAAGAAATAGGAGTGTGGCGTGACTTGGTCGAAAACAGGGAAAGATATCTTCTGTGAGATATTCTTGGAGTTCTGCTACATTATTGGGAAGGTTCACGTGTGTTCTCAGCGTTCGTGACTTCTTCTTAGACGTATGTCAGCACGTTTGGAGTGTTTCAACATGATAAAACAGCGTGAGAAGACAATTTTGAGAAGAAAATATCTCGAGGATATATTCATTTACTGCCGAGTAATGGCAGAATTTTTGGGAGTGATTCAGCGAGATTTCTAGGGTCAGTTGGCTATATAAGGGTGCTGGTGTTGCAGAGAGCGGGTATGAAGAGTTAGGGGTAGTTTTAGAGCAACAAAAATCGCTGCAGAGCAATTCTGCAATAGCAGCAGAGAAGAGGAAGAAGAGAGTTGCAGATGACACATCAGAAGTGTCGTTCTCAAGAACCCTAAAGCTGAAGAACATAATACTGTAGAGAACAGTCGTAGTCAGTGACTTATATTCAAACTGTTCAGTAACAGTCCATTAGTCACGCTTATCTTCAGTTAGTAACATCTCTTGTAACAGTGTATTCTGTAACGTCCAGTAGGTGTTGCAGACTCGCTATATTATTATTTCTCTCCAATAAAACACCTTTTTGAGCCATGAATCTATATTTTGAGTGTGTTTTGAGCATGAGGAGCTAAACCCCATCACTGGGACGACGTAGGAGGTTGTTTTTCGTTCATGTGGTAATTAAAATAATTCTTTTATAATTATTTGCATAGAATTTAATTGTTTTATGATTTCTATTAATTACTTGTTATTTTGTTTGATGTCGCATGCTTAGTTTTAATTACTTTTGATGCGTCATGCTCACAACTTACAACTAATGTTTTATGAAATCTACTTTGGCAAAGAATAGAGTTATTGTTTCTTTTGTTTTGAGCTATAAATGTCTAGGATTAATTTATGAACCCATGAACATGAAAAACAGTAATATCCCGAGTCCCAGTAAATTCTTCATCTTGTGACCATATTTTGTACATATCCTCTTTATTTTTAGTTTATTAATTCTTAAAATCAATCTCATCAAGTCCGAGCGAACGACAACCTTTCTTACCATTATATAAAATTCACCAGTAGGGATGCTCGTTCAAACTTTGTTTTCGCACCGTGCATTTTTTTTTGGTACAACTATGAAACCTGATTTTTCCGGTAATACATATTAAGAATGAGGGAGGATCCCCTTATACTCTTACATTCAAATAATCTCACACTTTGAGAGACATTTTTTTGATAAAACTTAAATGGTGGAAGTAATTGTGACCTCAATAGTCTCCCAAACTGCCATTTATGCCACATGAAGCACAAGGGAGGCTGGAGGATAATGCAAACTGCAGAACTAGAGAAGAGTTTGAGTTGAAAAGACCAGAGGAAGCTTTCCAACAAACAGCGTAGTATACAACATCATCTTCCAGAGTGACTCGGAATCTACTCTAAAGATGCGTATTGAATGTACTCCAAAACAAGACAAAAAAGATATACCGCTAATGATAACTTCAACAAAAAGTCCTTGGATTGCATAAAATTCAGGGTTGACAGATTCGTCTTGAAAAATAGGTTTCATACAATGGACGAAGCTCTATTATCAGCTTACTATAATCGTTTATCTATAAACCATGATTGACAAGAATATGACCTATGTATTTTGTTAAACAACCTGGAAAACCAATTCTGGAACTATCAGGATAATCTAACTAACTATAGTTCTTTGATGCTTAAGTGCATCAGGTTACGATCAATGAATAAGGTTTTTTTATCTTTTACGAAAAAAATAAGAAGATTCATTTGACTTTAGTTTTGTCATTTTTAGAGATAATTATATTTTGGGTGATCCCACACAAACCCTGGTTATTCCCGTCAATAATATAAGTTGAGTTTTAAAAAGTGTATCCTACCACCTCTTCACACGGGGCGACACTCAGAAGCTACTCATGTATAACTCATACAATTATTTTTGTCATTAGATTAAATCGGGTCTTTCAAAGGCGACATATCGTCTCTTTGAATAACTAGATAAAATCGAATATAATGAACACACAGTTGTATAAAATATTGCTGGAAGTTATAATTATCTAATCTCTAAAGCATACAGTATGATGTCAATGGACGTACATGGCACGTAAGAGCGAAGAGGATTTATTAATAAAGGAAAAGAAAAACAAAACGTAATAGTGGAGGGACATAAATCGTAAGCCTCCAAAAGAAAGATAAGAAGAAAAAAATAAAAAAGATATGGAGTAGAAAAAACATATTCAATTTCACCGAAACATTTAAAATTATGGAGCCTCGGAGCAGGAACATGAGCTCTCATATCAGTACCCTGTTTTTCTTCTTAGATTCATACAAAGTAGGTTATAAATAATACCGGGAAGAAATGCTTTATGCATGAATATAATCTACCATGGCCACCATATTTTTCCATACAAACAATGATGAACAATCATCATATTCGTTATCCATACCCATGGCTAACATAACATATTTATTATGCTAACACTTGTAGCTACAATTGAATTATTTGGGTTGAGATAAATTTGACCAACAAGCCCCTTTAAATTATTAGTATATGGACTAGAATCTATAACCCGTAATTGTATGTTTCCTTTCCCTAATGTTTTTTCTATCTCTGCGTGAAAAGACGAGGGTACCCAAATACACCACAATCTTTAATTTATCCACCTATAAGTCCTCTTACCGAAAGTGATTGTCTATGGACAAAGTCGAGACAATACTACAAATTGGTATTCACACTTTGCGTGATTGTCTATGGATATGAGATCGAGACAATACGACTACCAAAATGTGATTACTTGATAATAGGTCCGAACTTAACCAAACTCTATAGGATTACTATCAAGTAAAGCATAGTTAACGTTTGTGTATTTTACTTCTAATTATAATAAACAATTATAATTGCGGAAATAAAAAAGTAAAAGACACAACAATATTTTGTTAATGAGGAAATTGCAAATGCAGAAAAATCCTGGGACCTAGTCCAGAATTGAATACTCTCAGAATTAAGCCGCTATACAAAATCTAAACCAACTTCGTATAGTTGAGACCAAGCAACTACCCATAGTTCACTTAGTTTCCTCAGTATTCCTGCGCTTCCGACTTCGATGAGTGCACACACTAGAACAATTCATTTGGATCGTATTCCAAACAGTAAAGGAACAACAAATATGTTTGGTAACAACTCTATTGATTCTTTAAGATAAAGATATCTCAAGTCATACGCAAAGGCTCTTCCGTTTAAGCTAATAAATTCCTTTGCCTGGTTAGATCAATTTATCCAATAACTACAAAAGTAGTCAAGTTTAGATTCACACTCAATCCAAATAAATCTCAAAGAAAAATATTGTGAATGCCGATCTCACGCAACTAATCAATCGAAAAAATCCGATTCTAGTTGGATCCCAGCCGATCAAGGTTTGTGCAACATAAAGATATGATAAACCAATAAGAAATCTTCTTCGTCTTGAAATCTTCTTTAATCTTCAATTAAAACCTGCACAACACCACTTGAATCTCTAATGATCAATCACGCACAGAACGGAGTCTGTTAACAATGGATTATCACAAGATGTCTTTAGATCTACAAACAGTTCTAAAGATCCCATCGGTACTTCGATCTAGTTTGAGTGAATCTTAAATCAGAAGAGAAGATTCTCAAGAATAAACAAACTAGGTGCAGTCAAAGTTTCAACAACCGTTAGTCAATCAAATCAATCGAAAACCAATAACACTGCAATTATCTAGTTTCCCACCAACGGTACTCGTAGAGCTTCTTGATCCCACAGAAGTCTTTAAACGAGCGGTCGTAAGAGATTTTGCCTAATTAGGGTAATTTCCTCTCTGAATAGACGGCTCCACCAGAAACCACAAAAAGATGAAGTTTGCCTGGCTCTTAGGATAGTTTGCTATAAATGCAAACTTAGGTATTTATAGACCAAGGAAGTTTGGACACCAAGGAATTTCAAAAACCGAAAGTATTCTCAAGACATACGATAAATGTCCATTCGGTTTTCATAATTCCAGTAAATGCTTTGTCCAATATTTTCCGAAATCTCTTAATAGAAAATCTTCAATTAGTAAATGCACATTACTAATTTTTATTCTTTAGAGATATGCATTTAATAGCTGGTAATTAAATCATATAAAACTAGGGATAATTAGAGTTTAGTACTCAGGTTTTGACCAACACTAGGCTTTGGTCTAACATTTGTCCAACGTTAGGGCTTGGTACCTGGACTAGACGTTGACCCGCGTTGACTAGGTTAAGTCCTAATTTATGTTTAGTAATTATTAAAAAATTTATATAAAATGTAATTATTAAAGAGTTTACTAAGGTACCCTTTAATTTTCCTAGTATTTACAAAAATATGAACTTGTTCTTCTAGCTGAAATTCATGTCTCTTATGATTCACCACTTATCCCTTCCCCTCTACAGATTCTTGAACATCACAACCCAAAGGAACAAGACCCAGCTTCTAATTCTCTCATTGTTCACACCAAAAACACCACCAGAATCCAAAAAAAAAAAAAAAAAAAAACCACCAGAATATCAAATTGAACAAGATCCAGCTTCTAATTCTCTCATTTTTACACCGAAACACCACCAGAATCAAACACTAATTCATCAACAAAATCGTAAATCAAACACCATCTTCGATTCAACCACAATCCTGCAAATCCCATCTAGATCTTACTCCGAAATCACCGCAGACTCATCCCCTATTTGTTCGAATCTTCATCCTTGTTCTCCTCCACCAAAACCCATCTCTAATATCTGCAAACAGTAAAAACCCATCTCAACTGCAACAATCGCAAAAACCCATCTCAATTTTAGTTGAGATTCAACATGAATTTCAATTGAAACCCATACTGAATCGATTATATCATCAACTCCTGTCATGAATCTCAACTGAAACCCATATTGAATCTCAGCTGAAACCCTTATTGAATCGATGTCATGAGCTCAAATTGAAATCCAAAGAAGAATTGAAACCCTAATTTCAGTTTTCATTTGAAATTGCAATTATTCAAAACATCAAAACCCTAACTGAACTATAATCAACTCTGCAACAACAATATTAAATCACATAACCTCGCCTTCTTCTTTCGTCAAAATCAAACCCTAGATTTTAAATCTCTGCAACAATAGTTTTCTTCATCATCTGATCCAATCAAATCCAGTTCTCATACATTTATGTGATGGGTGTAAATGATAAAAACAAGAAGAGAAAAAAAAACAGCAGAGCTCGAAAATTACGGAGAAACTGGTAGTAGCAGGGAAGAAGAGGAAAGAAGAGGCTGGCCGGCGTGAATAAACCAGATGTATATATGAAAAAGATAATGGATTAACAAGACCGTAGGATGAATTGTTAAGATTGTACCCACTGGATCCTAGCCAGGGGTGAACTTGTAAACTCATAATTTTATAGTTTTCTTATTTCTTAAAATTACTTAAAATGTGGTCATAAACGGTCAATGTAGGTCAACGTCCAGTCCAGGTACCAAGCCCTAACGTTGGAAAAATGTTAGACCAAAGCCTAGTGTTGGTCAAAACCTGAGTACTAAACTCCAATTATCCCATAAAACTAACAACCTTAATTAAAAGATTCTTAATTTATTTCGGTACATGATCTCCTTGACTACTAAGGAATATCTTTGAACAATAAAAGATAAGAGTTACTGTACGTGTTCAAAGTATATTGACATCTCTTCTTTTTAAATCCTTTTTCATATTTACAATCTTGGAAACGATTATACCGCACTTCCAAACAAGTTTAGAATTGGTTCATCTCTATTCCAAGACAACTATGTGATTGATCAAATATCAAATCACATACATGGGTTCAATCGGTTCTACCAATCACTAGGGTCGGTTATACTCTCATATGGAAGCACTTGTGATCGGTCACACAAGTTACCAGGACCGGTCATATCAGTTACCATGATGAGTTACATCAATTACCAAGACTGGTTACCATATACTCATGGTATTGCTTGTGATCGGTTACACCAGTCACTAGGATCGGTTACACCAATTACCAGGATCGGTTACACCAATTACTATGACCGGTTACACCAATTACAAGGATCGATTACACAACTCTCCGTGATCGGTCACACCAATTACTAGGATCGGTTACACCAATTACAAATATCGATCATACCATCTCAGGTGATTACTTAGGATCGGTTACACTAATTAATCAAAACTAGTGATACCAAATCATAAGTCAGGCATTGTGATTAGTTATACCAAGATACATAACAAAGTTACGATCGGTTCTACCATCTCACACATATTGGTAATCCAAAGATTTGCAATGAATAACAGTACCAATAAGCCTATCGATTTCCCTTTCGATTCATAAAACAAGTTCATGAATGTACTTCCTTTAAACAAATGTAAAACATTGTTTCCTAGGATGAAATCTTCACCATTACCCATTCACATAATTATAACAACATTCATAAGATTATGTCGATGTTATATCTACGAAGTTCAAAAGATAAGCGTTATACTTCGTAGTCTAATTTGCTAATACTATGATCATATGATCATGTCTCACTACTAAAGTAATATATCTAATACATAGCTTCGCAGTTATGTTTTCAATATAGCACGACTTGAAATATACGTTAGGGATGAAACAGTTCAAGTCAATATTACTAACCTCAAGAGGAAGGATGATGTCGTCGTTGTAGTTCGTTACTTCATCACGTTCTTCAGGTCTTCGAGTGATACTTGTATGTCTCAACATTCCTAGACTTTCTAGTCTAACCTAAACGAAGTTGTCTCTAGTACATAATCAAGCGACTCTTAGATGAGTTTTGACTCACTAAAATATGACAACCAAACTCGACATACCAACGCTTGGTGGGTTCAACCGAGCTATGCTCTAACAATCTCCCACTTTGTCAATTTTAGTGACAAAACTCTTAATACATATGGATAAACAAATTACAAGAATTCATTATACATACGCTTGATTCCAATTTTCAACACCACAATAACCTGCATATATTCAATCAATAAATGTCGCTGTTGACATTTAAATAACAAAGCTTATACTCCCCCTAAAGTTAAGATAGGTAGATATTCAATCCGAGCATCTTTGTTATTCCCCTTTTGTAGTACAAAATGACTACACAGCAATACGATATGTTTCCCCCCCTTAGTCAATGCTTTACTCTTTCGTTAGATATAACGTTTAAGTACAATTGTCCTTTCCTTAGTGATTGCAAATCACTTATTTACTCCATATATTGTCCCCTTTTTGTCACAAAATGACAAAGGTTCGAGCAAATAAAGGTCAAACCGAAAGGATCTTACAAATCTAAAAGACTTGTAAACAACCTATAAGAGTTAAGAACGAAGATTTCACATACCACTTTAGATAACCAATATTCAAACCGAAACTACAAATATTTAGTTTTAATATGTTATCAAGGAAAACTATTGCCTGAAGCAATTTTCCCTAATAGTTTAACAAATTGACTAAGAAACTTAGTTCCCTTGTTAAACCGATTGTAAACATACAACCGCTTATTTCGATAAGACCAAAATAAAGATCAGAATTAACTTTATTTCTCTCATCAGACTCTAATTATTCAGAAAATAACTTAGACCTTTCTCTTTAGACAAGATAAACACTAGGTTAGTTAACTAGTTTTTCTTGCCAAGGCATTCGATTAGACTTGAATAACCGAATCGTTCAATTTGATAAGTCTAACTAAGATCAGAATTAACTTAGTTTCTCTTATCCGGAATCGAATTGGACTAAACAAATGATCCCGTATTTCGTTAAGGAATAAACAATACATACAAACCAAAATAAATTGACTTGCACAATTATTTTCTTAACCGGAAGCAATTGAAACACACACATCCATACACATCATAATGAAATATATCAATTGTACCGAAATTTTGTTAAACAAAAGCAAAATATATGCAATATAAACTGGTTTTTCTTAAACAGGAAAACGATTAACTAACAAATTTGTTACCTCAGATTCCACATCCTCTTCTCCCCAGAAAGATATATCATTAAGCGCAAGTTCAAATAAGAACTCTCCCCCAGTGGGTTGTCATCCTCTCGCAAGAACAAAAGAACAACAACAAAGGCAACCTTTACCGGGAAAGGTTGAATAGGTTTTTAACTAATGCGTGCCAATAGCAAAATTTGAAAACCCGAAAAACATATGTTTATGTTAAACACAACTCATGTAAACACAAATTGATTCAACATATTGTGACTTTTCACATATGAGTTTCAATCGGAACACCTTATGATCCTTTGATAAAGCCTACCAACATGGGCTAGAACTTAATCCCGCTAAATCAAAAAGCCACACAAACCATAAGGGTTCACATCATATGAGATCGAATATTAAGGTTATGAAAACCGAAATCAGACATCCCATAAACCGAAAACACATAGCAAAAATATAGACATTCATGCACAGGCTATGTAATCGGAAACTATCACAAGCAAAATTATAAAATAATAATTTTATTCATAAAT
The DNA here is from genome assembly GCA_023531295.1 of Papaver armeniacum. Lineage (NCBI taxonomy): Eukaryota > Viridiplantae > Streptophyta > Magnoliopsida > Ranunculales > Papaveraceae > Papaver > Papaver armeniacum. Next base: position 46,819 of record JAJJWW010004956.1, read on the forward strand.
AATGATTTTATTCAAAAATAGACCTTATACAATAATCCATAATTGATGTTTATTTTCCTGAAAGATCTTTGAACAATTTTTTTCTTTCCAAAGATCATCTTCAGTATCCTCAAATTTCTCGGGATCTTCATCAACAACATCACGACTGATTTCCAGGATTCTGCACACAGTACCTTGATTATGTTCACAAGCTAAAGCATTAACCTTTCGATTAATATTCCGAGCATACTCCCTATTACCGATTCCAAGTTTAATCAGCTTTTTTTGGTTACAGATAACAGTTCTTAGTAATGCTGCCTGTGTATGATGAGTTTCAATAGTACTTAGGAGGACTTGACGTAGATTGAGAATATCAATCTTAGCATCCAAACTATTTTGGATAAGAAGATTAGTCATATATTCCATTTCTATTCCTTTATCCTCACAACCATATTGAAGGAATCATCAAGATTAATAGTTTCATTAGAAGCCATTCCACTCAAAGTTTTCAGAATATTAGCTTGAGATCTGGTTTGAGGATACATCTTTTATTATTAGTTCTCAAACAAGACGAGTACATATACCAGAGGATTTTAACACATACCAAACATAGGTATCAGCCTTAAATAAATAATTCTGACCAGATTTGAAAATATTTTCGCATCTTATGTGTTATCAAATCATAAAGATTTTTCCGAAAAGAATCAATCTTCTAAATCATGTATCTAAAAATACTTTAGACAAGAAAACTTATCTTGTTTACACGAGTTGTTGTAAGACAACTTTTCTACACATGAAGACTTATTAAGTAAACAGGTAGATTGTGTATAATCTCTATGTTGAATAAGAGATATTAATAGGATACAAGATGCTCAAATACTTGTGCTTCCTTACATCAAAAGACTGGGCATTGTAAGGATGCACTTTCCAACACTTTTAAGTGTTAGGGTGAGAAGAATCTTCCTCACCAAGCACCATTGAAGCAACATCTTCCTTCTTGTCTTTAGGGACATGATCTTGTGCCCTTGTGTGGGTTTCGAATTCATCCTTTTTATTAGGAGTATTGCGTGATGCTATATCCTTGATTACATTTTGAGCCCAGGATGGTATATTCTTTGTATTCAAACCCGAGTGATCTTGATCTGCTATTAAACAGATTACAGATATCTTTCATTCAAGACATTCTATATGTCCCCTTAAGGTATCAATCTCTTCTTGAAAATGTTTTTCTAAACACTTATCAAGGTATACCTTTCAACATGTCTCTATAAGAAGACCTTCTATAAGGATTTTATTCCTTATTTGTGAATGTTCCAGCGATTGTGTAAGATATTAACACTCTGAAGTTTGCTGATTCACTTCATTACACAAAGCCAATTTTTGTTCAAAATAATCTGCCAGATTATTTTGAAGGCCGAGTGTTTCTCGCTTTCCTTCACAAATTCTTACATTTAGTTGAACAATAAGTTCTAGGACATCTTCCAGGCTATCAATGGATTTTCCTGCTTCTGAATAGGTTTCAACTTGATTGAAAAACCTTTGTAATACAATACAAAATTCAGAATTTGGGCAGGGTACTGAATCAAAGTTATTATTTCTTTCGTTCTTTCTGGAATAGAAACATATGATTTTTCACCAGTGATTGGAGTCAGATCCAAAACATGTTCCCTTAGTTTTGGATACATTCTTTTCTGATCATGATTATGATTCTCAAGTTATCAGTCCTAGACTTTGTTCTTGATTTCCGAAAAGACTTACGAGACCAATTTCCATTGACCTTTTATGAGACCTTATTTTAAGCATCTTGATGTTCGTTAACTGAGTTCTTAACAAGTTTAGCTTTGCTTTTCTTATTTTGACTCGTTTCTTATAGGTTAGATCGCACCAAACACAAATTGTTAGATCTTTTCGTGTTTGCCTGCGCTGATATCAATTGAAAAGACGAGAGTACCCAAATACACCACAATATTTAATTTATCCACCTATCAGTCATCTTACCGAAAGTGATTGTCTATGGACAAATTCGAGACAATACTACAAATCTGTATTCACACTTTGTGTGATTGTCTATGGATACGAGATCGGGACAATACGACTACCAAAGTGTGATTACTTGATAATAGGTTCAGATTTAACCAAACTCTATAGGATCACTATCAAGTAAAGCGTAGTTAACGTTTGTGTATTTTACTTCTAAATATAATAAACAATTATAATTGCGGAAATAGAAAAGTAAAAGACACAACAAGATTTTGTTAACGAGGAAACCGCAAATGCAGAAAAACCCCGGGACCTAGTCCATAATTGAATACTCTTAGAATTAAGCCGCTATACAAAATCTAAACCAACTTCGTATAGTTGAGACCTAGCAACTACCCATAGTTCACTTAGTTTCCTCAGTATATATCCCTGCGCTTCCGACTTCAATGAGTGCACGTACTGGAAAAATTCCTTTGGATCGTATTCCAAACAGTAAAGGAACAAAAAATCTGTTTGGTAACAACTCTATTGATTCTTTAAGATAAAGATATCTCAAGTCATACGCAAAGGCTCTTCCGTTTAAGCTAATAAACTCCTTTGCTTGGTTTGATCAATCTATCCAATAACTACAAAAGTAGCCAAGTTTAGATTCACACTCAATCCAAATAAATCTCAAAGAGATATATTGTGAATGCCGATCTCACGTAACTAATCAATCGAATAAATATGATTCTAGTTGGATCCCAACCGATCAAGGTTTGTGCAACACAAAGATATGAGAAACCAATAAGAAATCTTCTTCGTCTTCAAATCTTCTTTAATCTTCAATTAAAACCTGCACAACACCAGTTGAATCTCTTATGATCAATCACGCATAGAATGGAGTCTATTAACAATGGATTATCACAAGATGTCTTTAGATCTACAAACAGTTCTAAAGATCCCGTCGATACTTTGATCTAGTTTGAGTGAATCTTATATCAGAAGAGAAGATTCTCAAGAATAAACAAACTAGGTGCAATCAAAGTTTCAACAACCGTTAGTCAATCAAATCAATTGAAAACTAATAACACTGCAATTATCTAGTTTCCCACCAACGGTACTCATAGAGTTTCTTGATCCCACAGAAGTCTTAAACGAGCGGTCGTAAGAGATTTAACCTAATTAGGGTACTTTCCTCTCCGAAAAGACGGCTCCACCAGAAACAACAAAAAGATGAAGTTTGCCTGACTCTTAGGATAGTTTGCTAGAAATGAAAACTTAGGTATTTATAGACCAAGGAAGTTTGGACACCAAGGAATTTCCAAAACCGAAAGTATTCTCAAGATATGCGATAAATGGCCATTCGGTTTTCATAATTCCAGTAAATGCTTTGTCCAATATTTTTCGAAATCTCTCAATAGAAAATCTCCAATTAGTAAATGCATATTACTAATTTTTATTCTCTAGAGATATGCATTTAATTGCTGGTAATTAAAGCATATAAAACTAACAACCTTAATTAAACGATTCTTAATTTATTTCGGTACAGGATCTCCTTGACTACTAAGGAATATCTTTGAACAATAAAAGATAAGAGTTACTGTACATGTTCAAAGTATATTGAAATGTCTTCTTTGTAAATCCTTATTCATATTTACAATCTTGGAAACGATTATACCACACTTTATACCAAACAAGTTTAGAATTGGTTTATCTGTATTCCAAGACAACTATGTGATTGATCAAATATCAAATCACATACATGGGTTCAATCGGTTCTACCAATCACTAGGTTCGGTTATACCCTCATATGGAAGCACTTGTGATCGGTCACACAAGTTACCAGGACCGGTTACATCAGCTACCATGATCGGTTATATCAATTACCAGGACCGATTACCATATACTCATGGTATTGCTTGTGATCGGTCACATCAGTCACTAGGATCGGTTACACCAATTACCAGGATCGGTTACACCAATTACTAGGACCGGTTACACCAATTACAAGGATCGATTACACAACTCTCTGTGATCGGTCACACCAATTACTAGGATCGGTCACACCAATTACAAATATCGATCATACTATTTCAGGTGATTACTTAGGATCGGTTACATTAATTAATCAAAACTAGTCATACCAAATCATAAGTAAGGCATTGTGATTAGTTGTACCAAGATACATAACAAAGTTGCGATCGGTTCTACCATCTCACACATATTGGTAATCCAAATATTTGCAATGAATAGCCATACCAATAAGCCTAGCGATTTCCCTTTCGATTCATAAAACAAGTTCATGAATGTATTTCCTTTAAACAAATGTAAAACATTGTTTCCTAAGATGAAATCTTCACCATTACCCATTCACATAATCATAACAGCATTCATAAGATTATGTCGATGTGATATCTACGAAGTTCAAAAGATAAGCGTTATACTTCGTAGTCTAATTCCTTAATACTATGATCATATGATCATGTCTCACTACTAGAGTAATATATCCAATACACAACTTCGCAGTTATGTTTTCAATATAACACGACTTGAAAGATACGTTAGGAATGAAACAGTTCAAGTCAATATTACTAATCTCAAGAGGAAGGATGATATCGTCATTGTAGTTCGTTACTTCTTCACGTTCTTCAAGTCTTCGAGTAATACTTGCATGTCTAAACATTCCCAGACTTTCTAGTCTAACCTAAACGAAGTTGTCTCTAGTACATAATCAAGCGACTCTTAGATGAGTTTAGACTCACTAAAATATGACACCAAACTTGACATACCAGCGCTTGGTGGGTTCAACCGAGCTATGCTCTAACACAAGAAGATTTGGTGGTATTCTTCAATATCTGGATCTGGCAGTTGGAATATGAATCTAAGTTATTGATTTGGATTGATCTTTCCCGACAAAGGATTTTACTTGTTTAGACGGAAGAGCCTTTGTCATAACTCAATGAATCTTTTTCTAAAATATTATTGGAGTAGTTATCAAACAAATTTGTTCCTTTACTGTTGGGAAGACGATCAAAAGGAGTTGAGTGCTTAAGACTTTACATCAGTAAAGAAACTCAAGATTGATTTTCTATCTTGAGATTCACGTGCGTGACCAGTAAGTCGTAGACGCAGGTATACTGAAGGAACTAAGTAACCAGGGGTAGTTTACTTGGTCTCAACTATACGAAGTCGGCATTGTACTTTGAGTAGTGGTTTAATTCTAAGAGTATTCAAAACTGGACTAGGTCCTAAGGTTTTTCTGCATTTTCGGTTTCCTCGTTAACAAAATCTTTCTGTGTCATTTACTTTTATTTTCCGTAATTATTAAAGGTAAATACACTTGTACGTTAATCCTAATCACTTGAATTTGATCATATAGTCAATCGGTCTTGTACAGTAACTATTGTCAAGTGAATATCAAGTTGTTGTATTGTCTCGACTTTGTCCATAAACGATCACACTTGGTATAGGACTTATAGGTTGAAATAAAAATATTATGGTGTATTTGGGTACCTCGACTTTTCAGTTAGATACATTTTCTAAAACATAAAATAGAGAAATCGAAGCAGATGGTAACATGGTTAACATGGAAGAAGATACTTAAGAATGAGGAATTAAAAAATAGAAAGAGTGATAGTCAATTGTAGATTAATTATTTCTCTTCGTTTCGGTATAAGATGGGTTTCTGAACTCAATATTTTAGAATGCCTTGTTTTTTGGTTATCTTTTTTGTTGAATCATCATTTTTAAGTTATGATTATAGATAAATCATTATATTTAAGTTCTGATTACAAACAAAATTATCTATTCACTTAATATCATGGATAACCCACAGGAAACCGCCCTATATGGGTATTCCCCATATCCTCCCTTCCCCAATTCGTGTAGGTTACGGGGTGGATATGATTTTTTTTATGAACGGGGCAGTAATTGGGATTGACGTACCCTCACCATGGCCATCCTTACTAACCCCATAAAATTTGATAACCTTTATGTTAGCCTTTAACATTCATCTTTTTGGTTTGTATTCATAGTTTAGTTAACTTTTGAAGTATATAAAATTTATAAAAAATTATTAGTTTTAGCTTGATCATCGCTAGTCAATGATCCGTTGCTCTTTTGACATTGAATGGGCTTCGATTGATAGCTTCACTCATAAATTCAGCTGATATTAAGGTACCACTTTGTTCTTTTGGATCTCGTAGAAAAACCTTCTGATACTTCCAAAATAAATGAAGTTTTAAAGGGTTTATCGCGATTTATATTTTGGTAAACATAAAAAGAAAAATTTTAATACTATTTTTAGTTTAGGTCGGTTAATATGTTAACATGACATCTCTAAACCTATACCTATATATAACCTAACATGTCTAAACTTAGATGTATAAATTGGATTAAAATTCTTTTGCAGATCCAATGACCTTAAATTTTCACTTTGAGATAACAAATTTTATTCATGTATATGATAAAGTTAATGCGTCACTTTTGTGTGTGGATGTTGTGTACTATGAAAGAAACGAAGGAAAAAAAAATTGAAGTTAATTTTAGAGGCCTCAAAAAAATTAATCTCAAAATGCCAAGATACACAAGAACCAGATACTTATAATCCAACCATGTTATTGGAGATCCTACTATTAGAGAAGTTGGAGTTGTTAACGCAGTGTTAGAGCATAGCTTGGTTGAACCCACCAAGCGTTGGTATGTCAAGTTTGGTTGTCATATTTTAGTGAGTCTAAACTCATCTAAGAGTAAGTGAAGAATGAACCACCTATATCTCAAGTTATATTCATATTTCCATCTTTGAGACGTTGTCGCGTAACTAATTGGACTATCGTAAGCATATCAAGAATTTCGAGTCAAGATTCTTCTTGTAATTAGTCCTCGAAATATGACTAAGCTTAATGAACATTTAAAATTAGATGAATTCTCGGTTAAGAAAAATTTATTGTTCGCAATGAAAATCATGATTCAATATTATCATTCGAAAATAGCCTGGAACAATGATATGCGTCACTGATGTTATTCAGGAATGTTCAAATCAATTTAGAGAGAAATATAGAACTACTATAAATTCGGATATAAGACAGTGTACATATCAGTCTTACAAACTGGGAAAACTGTTAAAAGTCTGAAGCCGCATTACATGTACTCAGTACACTAGCAAAGTAGCTATATGTCGACAAACATATGTTTGGTATGCATATTAGTATGCGCACCTTTATAAGTCTGTGAATCGTGAATCCGGGTCGGTACACAAACCAATACACGTACTAGAAAGAAATTGTTGGTTACATAACCATTTTGGTATCAGTACCTGTACGCGTACCACAAAAGTTCTGCGGACTCCCGAACATGGCTATGATTAAATGATATCCATACCAGTACACATACCACAAAAAATTTTGTGGACTCCAGAACTCGTTATGTTCAAATGGTATCCATACCAGTACACATACCGAAATAGTTCTGAGAACTCTGGAACTCGGTTATTACTTAAAGTTTACATACCGGTACACGTACTGTGACATAATTGTTCACGAACAGGTTAAGTACTTGTACTTTGTACGCCTACTTACCATGTTGATTAAATTCATTTGCACATAAAATTATTTCTACGAGATAATTAGCATTTGAATAATCTCTATTTATATTTATAAAACACCATAGACATATTTGATCACATGACTGTGTTTCGAGTTAAGTCTTAAGTGTTTATGTAAATGCTCAAGCTTATAGTTCAGTTGGCTAGCTTCGACTAACAACTCATGAGCCTGGTCTTATACACGGTTCAGTTACGGTTCATCCTAACCAGAGTGTATATCTTGTTCATCCTAATCTTTAAATCAAATTCAAAGATTCATCTAACTATGGAGATTGTTTGCTTGGTTCCAAATCTATCTTAGCTTAAACCTAAAGCAACCAATGCTTTGAATATCTATATAAGGGGAACCCCAAAAAACTGGGATCTTTGAATCCCGATGCTATTTTTTGGTGTGTCATAGTTGTTACTAGAGTCGTCCTCTCCAGAAACCCTTTTATGGTTTACCGACTACAAAGATTTCATAGGGATTCGTGAAGCCAGGTCCAGTTATCTTCTCTTGATAACTCAAGTATCCTGATCTTGAACGATTGTTGATCTGCCCACTTGATCAAGACAGATAGTAGTAATCAAATTTCTCTTTGTCTCAAACTTTATTGATTCCACAAGTTTTATACTTGTGAGGTGAATAATAATCTAGGATGCACTTCGGGTTGCATAAGTCCGGATTTTGAGGTTAGATAGAATTTGTCTATTGCTATCGATTTTCATTACCTTTATCTTTGATAAAAAATAGAATTATGTATATAAGCTTATCTGTGGGAGGCAAATTGGTTTAAAGTCTTCAATTTAGTTGAAGCAACTCTTAGTTGGTGTGACGTCAGCTAAGGGAATCACTTGTGCAGAGTCGTGATGGGATGTAAGAGGCGTAAGGAACGCGATTGTAACTGAATTACTGTGAGGGTTTAATTCGGTCGCAACTACATTCCAATCCGAAGTCACTTGGTAGTAGGATAGTGTATGTAGCGGCTTAATACAGTTTGGTGTTCAATCTGGACTAGGTCCCGGGGGTTTTCTGCATTTGAGGTTTCCTCGTTAACAAAATTTTTGGTGTCTGTGTTATTTCTTTTCCGCATTATATTGTTTATCTTTATAATTGAAATATCACAGGTTGTACGTAAATCTATCATAGTAGATACATCCGACCTTGTTTTTTGGATACGTTACTTGGAAATTGATCTTTAGAATCACCCAAGTACTCTCACACGTAAATTAGGTTCACAGACTAGTCTCTGTAAACTTTATGATTGTGGGAGATAGAGATATAACTTTAGATACTATTCCTTGATTAAGTTTTATGAAGTTGAACTCTCGGAATTATGTTAAGTTTGTTCATACAGATTGCCTACGAAAAAGTTGGTGGTATATTTTGGTACCCCCGCGTTTTCAGATAGTTTGCTAGAAATGCAAACTCAGCTATTTATAGACCAAGGTTGTTTGGACAACAAGGAAATTCCAAAACCGAAAATATTCTCAAGATATGCATTAAGTACCTAATTTCAGTTTTCCTATTTCCAACTAATATCCAACATGTAATTCCAGAATCTCTCATTAGAAAATATTTAATATTAGTTTAGCACTTAACTAATATAACTTTCCAAGAGATATGTTTTCATTTGCTGGAAAATCAAAAGCATATAATCGAAAATACTTAACTAAAAGATTCTCAATATTTCAGATTGAGATCACCTTGAGTATCAAGGAATATCTTTAGACAATACAAGATAAGAATTATACTCATGTCCAAATTATGTCGACATCTAGAACTTTCCTAATTAGAAAACCCTAATTCCAAACTCACACAAAAGCGTAAAGTAAAATGTGAAAATGAAGGATCGGTTTTGCTCTTGGGACCGGTTCTACCATGACTCCTAACATAGGTTAAGATCGGTTCTACCAAGTCTCCCAATAAGGGTAAGGATCGGTTCTACCATGACTCCCAACAATAGTTAGGATCGATTCTACCAAGAATCCCAATATAGGTAAGGATCGGTTCTATGATGACTCCCAACAATAGCTAGGATCGGTTCTACCATGTATCCCAAAATAAGTAAGGATCGGTTCTACCAAGGTTCTCAATATAAGTCAAGATCGGTTCTACCGCATATCCCAAACTAGGTAAAGATTGGTTTTACCATAGCTCTCAACATAAGTCAAGATCGGTTCTACCAAAGTTATTACCTAGGTTCGAATTGGTCGTCCAATAAATCTTCAATGAAAACAAGACCAAAACGCCTATTGATTTCCTTTCGACGAAAAAAGTTTCGTTTATGTACTTCCTTGAACATATGTAATCAAGCATAGTTTCCTAAGATGAAATCACACCTATATCCAATACAAAATCAAGTAACAAGTTACATAGATTTTGTCGATGTCACATTTACGAAGTTCAAAAGATAAATGTTATAGTTCGTAATCAAATATTCATCCTTGACACTTTGATCAAACTAAAATGACCAAGTCTAATACTATAGTATTAAATATAACCTCGCATGTTATCTTTTCAATCTCAAACGACTTGAAAGCAACGATAGGAATGGAAACACGTCAAGTCAGTATCACAATACCTCAAGTGGAAGGATGATGTCTTCGTTGTAGTCGATGCATCTTCACGATCTTCAGGTCTTTAGAGTAATACTTGTATGTATTAACATTCCTAGACTTTCTAGTCTAACCTAAACGAAGTTGGTCTCTAGTACATTTAATCAAGCGACTCTAATTGAGTTTTGATACTAAAATATGACAACCAAATTTGACATACCAACGCTTGGTGGGTTCAACCAAGCGATGCCCTAACACTAATAAAAACCAAGGGGTGATAGTGACGAATTAACAAGAGCAATCAAGAATATAATAAATAAAAGAACAACTCGATTAAGTGATTAAAATATCTTATACTGAATAAATATGATACAAATTCTTGCATAAAAGTATAAACCATATAATATGAAAGATACGATGTGTGTGTTGTGGGGGGTGGGGGGTGAGGAGGCTATAGAGCCGGGACCTTCAACCCCATCCCCATTTGTACAGGTAAAACCCTACCCAAATGGGACAGGTATCCACGAGGATGGGTTTGAGTAGGCCAAATGGCCATCCCTTAGGTTAGTAACCTCTATATCATTGAAAATTGGTTAACCTATTAGAATTTGGTAATCTCGTATAGCAGCCATGTTAAAAGTTAACACTTTCATTAGCTATGGTGTTCATGCACTTCGGTGCCCATGGCTGCTAACAGGGGTATCAGTTTGCTTGAGGGTGTATCATTCCAAAGGTATAAGATGTTGTCTTCTGGGAATCCGTGCATATTACTTGCTACATAGTCCGATCGTAAAAATCGGTAAGCATGATACACACATATAGACCGATTCTTAACACTGCAGTAAAATAATCAGTCCATACAAGTGCTCATGATGTAACCCAATTCTAGCAAAAAAAAAAAAAACATACAAAAAAACGGCTCTCTTTCATACCAGAATCGGTATATGTCGGCATTAGCTTCAACCTATTCTGGTTAAATTCTCTTCAACCAAAAAAACATATCCGGGACAGTCGGTTGACGTGTTCATGGACATCGACCAGTTGTCATAGGAATCGGTAAATATGGACATGTACGTCGACCGATTATGGTTAAACACAACAACCTTTTTTTTTTTTTTTTTGTAGTTTTCAGTCTTGAATGCATAAATCAATCACAGGTATAATAAAGAGATACGGGTTGCAATCGACGATGCTTAGTTTGATTTTTTTTTTTTTAAATGGGATGATGAAATTTCCTTTAAGTCTATCGATGTCGTTAGAATCGATGAGTTTGAGTTTTAATTTTAATTTTAATTTTAATTTGTGAGAGAAATGATTTGAATAGGTTTTGGTTTCAAAATGGTTTTAAATTTAGAAAGATAAAACTTAGAATTGAATTAATAGTGAGATACCTTGGTATTTTTATCTAGTTTGGACACCCCTTATCCCTTTTTCTAGGTTGGTTGAGAAAATTGATAAGCGCCAAATAATTCCTATAGGACCAAGACTAGCCAGGAAGTATAACACACACGAAGGTTGTTTGAAATTGGTAGCATTATTATTTTATTTTTTCTGAATTTAAAAACATATCTTTAGTCTACTTTGGAAAGTTAACTCGGATAAATCTCTCTATATTTTACACAACTCAAAATTGTGTACTGTTAGAAGGGGGCATCTCTTCAACGGGAACATCTCCTCCCTTTGGCCTGAGCATTTGAAAGAAAAAAATAAAATATTTATTACTCCTACTGAGGTTTGTTTCTACATACATTAATAAAGGCAGGACTCAAAATTAGACAACTGTTGTTAATCCAGTGCAATATTTAGGTCTTGTTAACAACTCAGGTGAAATAGCTTCTTCAACAGCTTTCCTCTTTTTGCTGCTTATTGGCTGTAATTGTTGTTGCTCTCTTGATTTACCCCGCAGTAAATATGGTTGAAGTCTTTTCACATCTAACAACTTAACTGGTTTTATTAAGAACTCCTCTGCCCCTTCTTCTAAACACCTGAATTACATCCAATCAAGTAATTTCCAGTTAGAAACAAAAACCAATGGATTATTTCAATTTCATCTCATCTTGAAAATCATCAAATGTAGATCCAGTTTGAACATTAATAGTACCTATTAATTCTTGAAGGTTCATTTTCAGATGACATGATTACAACTGGTATGTCTTTCAAACATGAAGATTCCTGCAAAATTATAATAACAACACAAAAAAATCTATTAGTTTCTAGTTTTTTATTTTTAAGAATTTGATTTTCTTTGAAATGAAATGAAATGAAAATCTACCTTGATTTTTTTGAGAAGATCATATCCTGTCATCCCTGGCATACAGTAGTCAGTTATAATGAGATTGACCTGAACTTCCTGTGACAAAATCCAAAAACAGAAATGAATACCGAAATAGAAGAGTGCTTGTTTTCCAAAAGAGAACTAGGAAACAAAACCAAACCTGGTGTGTAGATGGAGCAGAGAGTGAGTTAGAATTTGTTTGGTCAACCTCCTGCTGCAATCCTAAAAACTCCAGAGCCTTACTTCCAGAGTCAACTGTAGTAACTATATACAGAAAAGAAAAAACAAGCTCAGAATCCAATATTATCCTAAAATGTAAAACAAAGAAAATAATATAAGACTCTGTAAAGCTGAGTATGATTGTAAGAATTACCTTGATAAGAAGATGTTTTTAAGAGCTTTTCAATCAACTTCCTATCTATGATGCTATCATCAACAGCTAAAACATGAAATTGAGTTTCTGTTGCCATGTTCATCCAGGAGGGTCAGAGAATGAGAGAAGGGAATTGATGTGGTTTTATTTTGTTTTGAGAATGGTGGTAAGCATAAGATTAATATGTAGGTTTAAGAAAAAATACAAAGGTTTTAGAAGAAAAAGAGAAGAAATCTCCACTTGTGTGTTGAAATACTATCCACCAAAATCAATCTCATAATTGAATAAGAAAGCAAGCAAGATCTGACCAAATCTTTCAAAATGATTTTTTCCTTTAATTTTTTCAAAATGGGGACCAACCCCAAAAACAATACTACCCTTTCACTTTTGGAGTTTTCTTTTTTTTTTTTTTCAGAAGAAGAAGAAGAAGACATAGAAGAAAGTAAAATGAATAAGATTTGATTCTTCTTTTCGTATTTTTTATATAATTCCAAGATGCTGCTGAGTTTGATAGCGAGTGATAGTATGAAATATATGATGAAAATACACGAAAAGAAAAGAATTGGAGGACTTCCTGTGGAGGTATGGTATAGGACCAACAACAAATCGTCCCAAGAGATACTGTGATGTAAGCACTAACATAGGAGGGTTGTATTGATTGGTGTGAAATCATGTGCGTTTACCATATCTTCTTTTTTTAAGTTGCAGGTGGAGTGGGGTAGTGGGTGTGGAAGACAGAAGTGGCGATTTCATGGGGATTTCTTTCCAAGATTTGTTTCCCATGAGGCTATGCCCATATCCTCCGATCCCTTGTCGAATCATTACATTTCACCAAAATAATAATTACGGACTCAAACATTCAATGAGCATTTGAAACACGGGATTTTCACCATTTTGTCTGAATAATTTTTTTCATAAACATGCTCGAGTGATTCGTGATACTACCCAACAACATACAAATTTAAAATGTTTTGGGTTGGTGATTTTGTGTAATGATAAATCGACAAGTACAGAGAGACATGATCTTGGATAACCCTAACTAACACACTAGTGCGCTAGCCATGATTTATTTATCTAAATTTTGATTGAAATTAGCCATGATATCAAACTAAGCATGATGGAGTGTTCCTAAAGCTAAATTTGACCAGAGCTCGTCGGCGAGAATTATTTGCCCCTAGGAGAAAATGTAACATTTTGTCATAATTCCTATAACAGAAAACGTATCCGTCCTGAGATATCTAGTGATCTACAGAACAGCATTTACGTAACATAATAACTACGGAAAATCATTCTTTTTTCTTTTGCCTTGCTTTTTCCATCAACTGAACAAGTGGATCGGTACCAAGCGAAACGACTAACAGTGGCCAGTGGTAAAAACTTGACTCTAATTCACCATAAATATCATCTACCAAAAAGTGGTAAGAAGATTATGGTTGATTAAGAGATGTGAAAATTGAATGCGCGGGAATTATGTTGATACAGAAACTAATGGCTGTGTGGAGCTGGATTCCCGAGGGGAGAAATTTATCGGCCTCATGCAAGGTTGCAAATAAGCATCAATCTTACTCTCATGTTCGACTTCTGTCAGTCCATTCCTCTCATCACATTTATCATTTTCTAGTGCGTTCTGCACAAAAAACACAATTTTCTTAACTAAATTCATTATTTAAAAGAAAATCTTGGAAAAAAGCAGGCAACATTTTTAGTATCGTCTGATCAGTTTTCTAAGTTTGAACAATATTTACTGGGTAAAAGAGAGCAAGACAAGAAACGGCGTAAGGCAACATATACGTTTTTTCACTTGGTCACATAAAAACAAATGGTCAAGGTAGATGTTTTACCTGTACAGGAAAGTTGGAAAATGTTGGAAGGAACCGGATCTTGCAATACTCGTTAAACAACAGCGTGATCAAGAAGAGTGGTATCGTTGCAATGGACGCTGCAGGCTTTGACTTCAAACCGAACATGCCAATCATAGTGATTTGCGTTAGAATCATTGCTGTAAATATGTAATGATGAATGTGTGGCCAATACTCTCCACAAGTTTCGTAAACTATGTCGTACACGTCTTGAATCTGCAAAAGTACATTGATCCGCCATAAAAAGTTCATCACTCTAAAATGAGGACGAGATTGCTATCTGAAGTTGTGAGAAACATTTTATGTACGCTGAAGTGTTCCAGAATAATAATAATGATAAATCCAAATTATTTAAGGAAAAAGAAGAGAAGTAATCAACTACTACAAGGGAACTAAGCAAAAGGAAAACATCAGAACTACATGAGTGCATGATCTAATATGCATTAAGGAAGATTTTAACCTGATTAACCCACACCACGTAGCCAAGATAGAAATATCCGATAAGAAAAGGAAGCAACAGGGGAGCGATAACCGCATATACCATTCCAATTAGCATCGAAACCGAGACAAAAGGAATAACTCTGTAATAAGGCATAGAAAAAAGATATGGATTTTCTTCTTCCCCACGACCTAATGTATGACTTCTCAAAAAATCCAAAACCATTAATCCAGGTTGAAGAACTTCGAGCGAAAATCCAGACAACCCATCCGTGAGAATGTACGTCATAAAGAAATCTGCCTAAAACAGAAATACAATGTTAGAGAGAAGGCATTTTTGCTGATATATAAATATATATATACATTTAAGAACTCAGTCAAGATTGCAGGACAACATTCAACTAGCCTATTTCAGTATACAATGCAATGATGGCTTGGGGGAAACAAGTTCGTTTGCATATCTAGATTTTATGCTCACAGCATATACCTTAACCAATCACTGCATAGATCTCCAAAAGGTAAAACAAACCTATAGAATGCATATTCTCTTTTGTGGTTTCACTCTATAAACTACAAGTAACGAAACTCCTATATCATAACATGAAAATACATATCAGGTTCAGTTATAAATGCTGTATTATGAGATGGAGTAAACTCACTTGAGCAGAGACAGCACCTGCAAGATGACTAGGGAAATCTTTAGGGTGAATAAATGATTCTCCAATCTGCTCTAGTAAGGAGCCTGAAAGTAGACTCAAAAAGAAAACATTGCCGACAAGAAAGTAGAAAACCATGCTGCAAGCTTTAATCTCTTTCCTGCTTCTTGAGACAAAACCTCCTTGTGTTGCAAGGGATAGCATTGCAAAAGGAACAACATATATGAACATGTTTAGAATCAAGCTTGGAAGATATCCAGTCACAATAGAGCTCAAACCTGGTCTGTAAGGGTAAAAATACTGTGAGAGACAAGAAATCATAGTCAAAGAAAAAGTCTAAAGAAGGAGAAAAAGAGACATATTCAAAGTGAAGGTAGAGTTTAAAAAACAAATAGAAAATAAAGGAAACATAATGACAAGTATAACTGTACGAGTGTTTGTGGTAAATCTGCTTCCCGAGGCAGAATTGACTAAGCTCTAAAATAAACAAAATGAAAGAGCCAGAGTTCGTCACACATATATCTTGATCCAACTTAACCCTACACGAATAAATCAAGATGATATGTGATGGTGAGACTTAGTTGCATGAAATAGAATCAGGTACCATTTGAGGAAGCAAAAAATCTCTCAATATCTCAGCATGATCACCGAACACTGTAGTGCATATCTAGGGATACTCAGATGGACTGTTCTAAATAAAAGAAGCTTGGTCATGTAAAATAGACTTATGTTAAAGATTTCCTCGTAACATAAGAAAAATTCATATAAAAGACAAAAAAGGATCCTCACATCAATTGTACAGCCATGGCCGGAGGAAACCACTTCTTTAGTGATTCAAACTTTGCTATTCCTTGAACGGCTGTGACAGGTAGAGCAAAAAATATGGTAAGCAGTGAAGCTGCGAGAAAACCCCCAAGTTTGTACAGGGGAAACTGACGATATGGAATGGATAAATTTTTCCACAAAACATCCCTTGGTTCCGGTGCCAGTTCAGTAATCCATAAAAGCGGATTTTCATGGTGCTGAGATTGAGCAGCCAATGCAGTTCCCCAGCGGGATTTGAATGATACGAACGCAACAGGCAATTCCTAGAAATGGATAATCAGAATGCTGGTGTTAACCAAAAGATAGTAAAAAACAAATAATAACACAAAGTATTAAGAAGATGGCAAAGCAAGAATGATACATATTGGACTTAAATAAAAACTATCACAGTACGAGAACATAAGAGGAAAACAGAAACATGGATATCATATCTCACACCTTCAGGATACAATTATATAATATAAAACCATGAAGTACGTCATAGTTGCTGCATAAAAGCATGAGCATTTGAAGTTTAAATTTTTAGAATGCAAACATAACAAGATGATTTACAATTTAACAGAGGCTCGTCTAGACGTAAAACACGAGATTCTGAAAAACAAAGATCCACTTAAAGAATTCAAAAGCAAGGTCATTAAAACTTACATTACCTATGATAGATTTACCAACTAATTTTATAGCATAAAGTTTTCCAGATCAAGTTACCCTCTGTTTCAGCACGTTTCCACGTCGCAAATTGCGTATCTTATGACAGATTTCTTGAAGCCTTTTCTCCTCTTCCCCAACTTCTTCAGACCTTCCTTGAAATAAACTGAACAATTTGGACTTCTTACTATGTTTCTCAGTCATAGACCTTAGCCTCAGGTCCTCAACTTTTCTTGAAAGAGACTTTTCCTGACTCTGCATACAGTAACTTAAGAATTCTGACATAGAAAGTATGAAATTTTTTTGCATAAACACATGTTGAATCTTCCGCAAAACTCAGACTGTAACACGGGACTAATAGATGGAAAATTTAATAGGAAGCACAAAAATCGATCAGGATAACTCACCAACAAATCCTCAATAATCTTCCCATTATATACCATTTGATGAGACTGATAAGTATATGGATGGAGTTTGGAGAAGAAGTGATCCACACAGCACCCACGAGCCTTGTGCTCACTGCAAAATGGTATTTCTCGAACTAGAATTGTAAATTGATCAGGTCGGTGCTTAATAGTGCGAAGATGTTGACTTCTTCTTACCAATATCTCATTGTACTCCTACAGATAAAATGAAAAAACAGAAACAGGATGTTCAAATATAAAGAGCGTAGGAGAGCTAAATTTGATTAGTGTTGAAGTTTGAAAGGGGCAGTAGATACATTACATTGCACAATTAAAGAGTTAGTGTAGGATAGCTAAATTATCACTTGAAAAAACAAGTTCTTCAATCAGCATTTTACCCCAGATACACAATTAAGGGTGATTCATATTTCCATGTAACTAAGTTCTAAGAGAAAATCACCTTATGCAGTAGATACATTCCGTTAAATGATATGATACACAAGCACGCAAAATGCACCCAAAGCCTGAAATTAAATAAGAAACCTTAAGGTAAGTGCTTAGTTCTTTAATTTTATTTTGTTCAGACGAAATTTAATTGTAGGATTGTAAGTTTATCATGCTCAAGAACCTATAGTCATAATGGGACAAACACCAAAAGTCTCCGCTCTCAAATTCATTGACCACTTTACGAAGTGAAGATCGATAACAGTGTGTTTAGAGGTTCACAGTAGAATAAAGACTCACATAGGTTCACAGTAGAATAAAGACTCACATAATTGATAAATAAGCAAATGTAATAGGCACATGCTTGCTAAGAGGCATTGATCGAACAAAATAGCGTCATGCTTGACAAGCATATTAAGGTAGTTTCCAAAGACCACAGATGCATAGGTTATAAATCATTGTAGTGCTTTAACTAGTGACACCAGATCATGTTATTCCAGCATAAAACATATAAGACGTCTCCAAACCGTTTCATGTTGATCCTTTTTGGACACTCCTTACACAATACTAAATGTGGATGGAACCATATAATGTAATGCAATAATGTACTATATTCACCGAAATGACTTGTTTTACTCTGCTTGTTCAATGCACAGAAAAACGAAGTAGTAAGACTAACCTGTTAGAACCCCTTTCGATATTTGAAATTGTAAATGAGTCCATCGAATGGGATAGACTGCTTCTAGATGGACCTTTCTGGCTTGTATAATTAACCGGAAGAAGAATGAACAATCCAACAACTGAGCATGATAAGAAGAACTTTATTCTGTGAAATACAACCAACTTACAAGTGATTAGAGATTTTACAGAATTCCCTCTTCTTCTAATTAACAATCGATTTATAAAAGTTTCACCACAAAGACAACCTCATGATATCAAACAAGAGCATCAAGTAAATTAAGCCACACAGATCAAAGAAGTGACGAGTAAACAAGACAAAGAGATTTAAGTTTACCCGAGTTTGAAGAGTCGAATGACAACAAGAGCATCCAGGCCACTATTTTGAAGAATCTCGTCTTCAGAAACCCTAAATGCACGAGGAATCCATGAAACTGAAGGAAGTAGACTTGAAAAAGAGAAAGTAGGAGAGAAATGAATGTTTTCATGTTTTGAAAGACGACGAGCGTAGTAAATGAATGAATTCGAAGAATATTTCTTCAAGATGGAAAAGAGTGAGAGGAGAAACAACGAGAGACCTATGTTAATGGCTGCCGAAGCAAATAAACTCTGTGCATTCATTGGATTGGAAGAAATGAAAATACACACACAGATATGAGAAAAGATGGAGAGAAAACAGTTTTCTGATAGGGGAGTTCTGAAGGCAGTTATGTTTCAGTGCCACCTCTCATGCTACGTGTCACACAAACATGCCAAGAAGTATGTCCAGATATACCCAGTAAGAGAGTGACTAAAAGAACCTATGCTGCACCAGAAGGACCCAATTTGACTACCAGTGATCACCACAAGAACATTTTCCATCTCTGAAATGATGGAACCGGCAGGAGTCTCTTACGATGATCTCGCGACTAACTATCTTCGATATGAGCTTGATTACAGAATGGCAATCCCCGCACACACGAAGATTCTTCATTACCCTTAATGTGCTTCCTTCTGCAGTGCTGATCAAGCCAAATCCTATAGCCAGTCTTTCGCTGTGATAAGATAACATCACTTCTTTCTGTTCATCTTCTACATCATGCAACGCGTAACTTTGATCAGGCACGTAACCCAACTCCTTCAATTTTCCATTTAACCATTCAAGCTTTTGGTGTATCTTTTTGATCAATGGATGAGATATATCTCCAGAAAGAAACTCATGCCTTGATCCCCTCAGTGTAACCCAACTGCGTCCTGGTTGCTTGATGATTCCCTTTTCTTTCATCACTCTCCGTATTCGGGAAGCGTCTTTCCAGTTATTAACTGAAGAATATAAGTTGGACAATAAGATATATGGTGCACTACAATTGGGATCTAACTTTAGAGCAAATTCTGCAGCTCTTGTGGCGACTTCTACAATCGAATGTACTTTGCAAGCACTAAGTAGTGTCAACCAGATCAAAGAATTTGGTTCAATTGGCATCTTTTTAATGAATTCCTCTGCCTCCTCCAACTTTCCAGATCGACCTAAGATGTCAACCATGCAGGCGTAGTGCTCAAGCTTCAACTGAATGCCAGGATGATTTTTCAATAATTCAAAGAAAAACCTTCCTTTTTCTAGCAACGTAGAATGACTGCAAGCTGTAAGTAAGCCGACAAATGTGATTTCATCAGGTTGGATGTTCGCTTGTTCCATCTGGTTGAATATCTGGAAGGCCATTTCTGCACGTCCATGTTGTGCACATCCAACAATAATAGAATTCCAGGAAACCAGGTTTTTCTCTCTCATTTTGTTGAATATGATCACCCCTTCATCTATGTTTCCGCATTTAGAGTACATGGCAATAAGAGAATTAGCAACAAACACATCAAGACCCAAACCAATTTTCATAGCTTTTGAGTGAATCACTTTTCCTTTATCTAGAGCCTCTAAAACGGAACATGAATTCAGAGCACAAGTGAAAGTACACTGATTGGGCACAATGCCAACATTTATCATATCACGGAACACTGCAAGTGCCTGTTCATGATCAGAACTCAACCCATAGCCTGATACTAGAGCCGTCCAAATTACCACATTAGTATTTGAATTTTCCTGGAAAACCTTGACAGAATTATTAATTTGCTTGCACCTAGCATAAAATGTTATAAGAGTAGAAGAGATAAAAGGATCCAATACATACCCCAGCTTCAGTATATGGGTATGAAGCTGAACTCCTCTATCTAAAGCCAATATATTAGCACAGGCAGTTAGGACAATGGACAAGGTGCTTGTCGTGGATTCTACCCCAGAACTCCGCATCTCCTGAAAGAGAGCCAAAGCTTTAGCAGTCTGGCCAGTCTGATCGAGTCCACTAATCATCGTAGTCCAAGAAATCACATTTCTACTAGGCATATTACGGAATAAATTATACGCATCTTCAACTCTATCATAACTACAATAACAAAAGATCATTGAATTCCATGCCGCTGTATCTTTTGATGGCATCTTACTAAAAAATTCCTCTGCCATTTCGATTTGTCCGAACTTTGAGAAACCACTTATCATGGTGGTCCAAGATACAACAGTTCTATGCGGCATTTCGTCAAAAAGTTTTTGTGCAATTTCCAGATATCCACAGTCTATGCATCCCTTCATCATTGAATTCCAAGAAACAACGTCATGAACTGGCATTTTGTAGAACATTTGAAGAGCCTCGTCAATTCTGTTGATTTGGCAGTAACCCGCAATCATCATTGTGTATAAAGAAACATCTGGAGTCCTAATTTCATTGAACACACGACGAGCTTCGTCTAGTCTTTTATTTTTCAGGTGATAAAAGATGGTTGAATTACTAGACTTTGTACCCATCGTTGCATTTTCCCTCGTAGGATTGAATAATCTCTTGGCAAAAATAGTGCTCAAATCAATATATGATGAAGCAGAAGAAGTTTTGATTAGTCTAGAAAGGGTGGGAAATCTGGCCATTGTTTCTCACAAAAAGAACTCACTTCATCTGACATGCCTTGTTAAAGGCCTCTTGTCCCACCCACCACTATTCAAATTTCTGAAGTAACTGAATACTTCCTCCGTCCCTAATTAGATGAGCTACTTGTTTTTAGTTTTGTCCACAAATAGATGAGCTATTTCACTAACCAAGGGGATATTTCTAAAACTACCCTTTTAATTGATTATTTTTTCTATAAGAAATATGTATAATTTGATAAATAGATGAGCTATTTCACTAACCAAGGGGATATTTCTAAAACTACCCTTTTAATTGATTATTTTTTCTATAAGAAATATGTATAATTTGATAGTCATGTTTATATTCGTTGCGTAGGTGTTTTAAAATGTTTTTCAACGGTATAAAGTTTATAAAAAACCGTGGTATAATTTAAGAGATAAATCGTTTCTAAATTTTACTAATTATTGCCCGTAAGGGTATAATTGTAAAAAATACTTAAATATACTCCATTTTCCTCCTTGCCTTAAAATTTGTGCAAACTACAAGTAGCTCATCTAATTAGGGACGGTGGGAGTATATTTGTCATTCAATGGCCAGTTTGGGTCTAGTCTAAGTTACCAATCTCCAGACTCCCAGTGGCCAATTTGCTCTAGCATGCGTTTGAGCATCCAATGGCCAGACTACAGATCATTTTAATCTTGAAACATTATTCAGCTAGTCCTGCCAAGTTTGTGCCTTGCAACTTCTCAAAACTGTACAAAATGGGCTCTCAGGTAATGATGAATAAAAAACAACAGGCGAAAAATCTTACAAGTCCTATAAGACTACTTTTATTCAATGAATTTGTATAACAGCAACAATTCTGCAATGATGTTCACCTATATCTCCAAATAATGTTGCTCGCTCAACAAGAACAAGTACTTTATTCCTACTACAATTCGCGACAATTTTTGAAGCATCTAAAATGAAATTTCAAGAACACCAGGAAACCGAAAAGGATGGTACTAAAACATCATCTTAAAATTTAGGATCAGTAAAGAAGTTGTTGAGGGCAGGCATGATCTCAGGACGACGACCTCGGATGAACTTTCTGAATCCATGTTCGGCATATTTCTCTCCCTCTTCGAAATTTTCAAGAATTCCTGCAGCTCTATTCTCTTTGGTAACTCTGTATATAAAAACAAAACAAGAGTCAAAAATCAAATTCGACGGAATGCACATAACATAGAAACAAAACTTTCCAATGTATTTTTTTCTTCCGGTTCAACTGTTAAAATCCAACTCCCACACAACTACATGTTCTTAAAACTCAATAAATGTTGGCCAACTAATACAAGTCAGATGTCAGACATCAGATGCACTGCGACTGGATGAATCCAGAGTTGGACACTCTCAGAGGCTCAAACACAAGGGTCAAATGTAAATTCGCAATCCATATTAAATCTAGCAGAAACTAGAAAATCAACAGTTTCACATCTAACTCCGCAATCAATTATATATCTCCAGTCACCAAATAAACAAGTATCCTGGAATTACAACAGTGCTATTTTTTCTCTCCATATTTTTCTCTCTACTCTTCCTCTATCATCTAAGGAAGTCCTTAAGTGCCCTCAATCTAGAAACCAGTAAAGTTTTCAGCAAAATGCAAAATTACATATTAGATGGGTAAATCACCACGAAAACCACTGAGGCATTGAGGAGCTGCTAGGGGAATGCAAAATTCAGCTAATACACAAAAACTTGCAGCTAGGATAGAATTTTCACAAAAACTAATAATACCTTACTTTTCTAGATGCATGATTTCAGTATTTTCTGCCAAAGCTAAGACACAAAAAAAAAAGAGTCCAATTTTGAGCACACGTGATATCTTAATCTCCTCTAACGAGGAACAGTCTGACTCAATTCATCCATGGTCACGGAATAAACATCAGTAAATAACCAATTCTTAGCACAAATGAATATAACAAATTAACACTCACAAAAATGGATTCAGAAACAAACAAGTAAACAGTCTGACTCAATTCCAAATCTAATACTAACACTCAAAAAAATGGATTCAGAAACAAACAAGTAAACAGTCTGACTCAATTCCAAATCTAAAATAGATCCACGGTCACCCAATAAACATCAGTTAATAAACAATAAACAAATACCCTAGATTGCATCAACATGTTCTTTTCAAATAATACCCTAAAATCTCATGGAATCAAAAACAATCAACGAAAACGGATAAACAAAAATATTCGTGACACATACCTAACTTCGGGATTAGTGGTGATGTTTCTGAATAGCTGCATCGACACCAGTCCAACAACAGTAACCATTGGTACCAAAAGTGGGTACACCTAAAAATAATAAAATCACACAACAATAAAAATCACCCCTAAAAAATATTACGATTCATCTTTATAAATTAAAAGAGTAATAAAGATTTTTTTAGGGTTTAAACATATATTTACCTCAGGTCTCACCCATCTCTTCATGAAGTTTGAAGAAGCCGCCATTCTTAATATTTCAGAGCTGCTAACAAATTTTTTTTTGATGAAAATCTCTCTCGTTGTCTTCTTTATAAACGACTCTATAAAAAAAAATGATCAAAATCTCTCTCGTCTTCTTTATAAGCGACTCTAAAATATTTATGACTTTCAAAGCCACCTAGAAAGATCTTTCGGTCGGCTTTGGTTGCTCCGTTTGACTGGAGAAAGAATCCCTAGGGATTAGTAAATATTTACGTTTGGTAAAAAAAAGTTACTAGTTTTTATTTTATTTAAACTTTACTAAACGTTTTTACTGGTCAAAGTCAATGGAGACTTGATCTCTGGCTAAGCACTTGGCCTATTTATTTGCAAAACCTGTGCACGTCCCAGCAGTGCGCTGCACAGGTTTTGACGAGCTTCATTTTCTGGAGATAACTGCAGTACATCTGATGAATGCAAGTAAGTGTTGGGAAAACCAGACGTAATTGGATATATATGCAACAGTGATGAGATTAAATTTAAAGAGATTTTAAATACAGGATTAAGATGAAAGAGTAATGAGTTCTTGTACCACTAAGTAAGCCTCAAAAGAGTGCAAATACAGGAGATTATCATGTCTTCTTTTATACAAGTAATCCAAGCAAATCAGAAGAGGGAGAACAGTAGTTACACATGGATAATGAATGATTCATTAAATCCTAGATTCAATCATCGGAATGGTGTTCTGGAAAAACGCACAAGCCGCAGCCACTCCACTTCCTAGCTTTACTGGGTATCCGACATCTTTCAGAATCATCTCCACTCCAGCTAAACAACCCAGCAGTTGGAGCTGCATATAATCAAGCACCCAAAACTTAATGAGAAAATGTTAAAGAAGTGCAGTATATAAAAATGGAACCAGATACCATTGCTGAAACTCGAATTTAATGATCTTCAAGCAAGAACATATTAACCAATAAGAGTTCACTATCATCCAAGGGACAAACCATTGCACTTGATTAGCTTCATCAATATAAAGGAAGTATGCAACATTTTTCAAGAGTAAGCAACGTAAGGGAGGAATCATATTCGGTTATCAACAGAGCGGTACGCAAAACATGCTTTCCTTAACCCCTACCTACGATGATGGTTATTATCTCTTTAAGAAAAAAAAATAAGTACTTCAATCATGTAGGATATGTTTGAGAAATATATGCTAGAATGTTCAATGTCATGCTCTAGAAGAATATCTCAAGTGTTGGTAATGAAAAGCAAGAAAAACAATTCATACCTCATTCAGGTTCCCAAGATGACCTATCCTGAAAACTTTTCCAGCCACTTTATTCAAACCCAGACCTAAGCTTAGATTGTATCTCTGCCATCCCCTTCTAACTATTTCAGCACTGTCAATGTAAGGTGGAACAACAACTGCAGTCACAGTGTCGCTCAACCACTCCTCTTTCTGTGTACAGTTTTTCAAACCCCAGGCTTCAACAGCAAGTCTGCATGTCAAATTTATATTGATTCGTTTAAATGGTTATGAAGACTTGAAAGTAAAAATGTACCAGAAAACACATTCCGAGAAAAAAATATGGATGAGCCTAAGCTTAGAAGACAAGATGAAAGGAAAAACAGAGAAGCAAATTGTCTACCTGGTTGCCTTGGCCAAGCGGCTGTGCCTAGCAATGACATTGTCAAGTCCTTCCTCAAATAGGAGATCAAGAGCAGCTCTGAGGCCGTATAAAAGCTGGATTGAAGGAGTGTATGGCCAATAAGTTCCCATTTTGTAGAACTTCAAGTAGTCTTTCCAGTCAAAGAACACTCTCACTGATTTGGCAGTCTTGGATGCTTCCAGTGCTTTAGGGCTTGCACACACAATACCCATCCCAGTAGGTAGAGAAAGAGCTTTTTGTGAACCAGTTAAAGCTACATCGATTCCCCATTCATCCATACGGAAATCAAGAGCACATATCGAAGACACTCCATCCACGAGAAACAATGCAGGATGGTTGTAGTGATCTGAGATACCACATACAACATGAGAAAATCGGGTATAATCCTAAGAAAAGTAGTGCTCTTGAATTCCTTTTTGAGTTATCGGACTCTAAAATTTTGGTATTATTTATACTGACTGGAAGTAAATTTAAAAAACTGGAAGATAAAAGTTTTAAGTCTTACCAAGTAATTTCCTTACAGCAGCCAAATTATTAGTAACTCCAGTTGCAGTTTCATTATGAACCATGCAAACAGCTTTGATGGTATGAGCAGTGTCTTCAGCTAACTTGGATGCTAGGACTTCAAGATCAGCACCACGGCCCCACTCACTCTCTACAACATCAACGTTGAATCCAAGGCGTTGCTGCTGATCAATCCAGAGAAGACTAAATTGCCCAATGAGGAAAGAAATTGTTCGATCACCAGGAGACAAAGTATTTGTAAGTGCACTTTCCCATGCACCAGTACCTGAAGTGAAACGGAACTTGTGTATCATAGAATTGATTTATTGATAAATATACGTACGATGATGATAAGAAATGTCACAGAAAGAGTTAAGAGAACTTGAAGAATGAAAGATATAATGAGAGTAACTTAAGACAAGTACATGATCTTAGTAATACTAAATCCAATACTCTGCAAAGTTAGGTTCATATAGAGAGCTAGATTGAACACATAATCTTAGTACTACTAGATCGAATACTCTGCAAATTTTATAATGAAGGAGTGAGTACATGGCCAAATTTTGTTTGCAGCAATTTGGAAACTCAATATAACAGTCAACAAGAAACAGGGATTATTTTGAAGATTGGTAGGCATTTCATCTCTGTAACTATGCAAAATCAACTTTTGTTTTCTGTTTTTCATACCGACGAATGTTCATTTTACCAAAATCACATGGTATTAAATTTCAAATAAAACATACACTATCTAAACACTATTTTCATAGATTAAGAACACAAATACTAGAAGAAATCTATTGACTGGTAGTCGGAAGGATACCTGTTGTGGGGATCAAAAATGGGGTTCCAGAAGTTGTCTTGAAAATCTTCTTGACATCTTCAAGAAGAGTTTTAGTCATAGCAGGAATTGCAGGGGAACGGTAATCTTCGTTGTTTCTGCTCATGGCACGGAGGACTGATTCTGGAATATTGACAGGTCCAGGAACAAAGAGATGGTTCCTCCCAGGTGCATTAACGTAATCCATATTGTACCTTCACAAAATAGATAGCACCAAACCAATAAAACATCATTCATTGTGAGCTAGATGTCATTTAGCTACGCGCAAAGATTACTCAAACAGAAGATAAATGGGATTGTCAGAGGGATATCTATCAGACATTTTGGTTGGGTGTTGTAATCGGAAATTCTGAACGATATTTACTCCTCTCACTAACCGTGAGACAAAAAATAGTCACCACAATGGGGTCACGCATCGAGTACTAAATCGAGTAACGTCTGATAGTTACATAGGCACATATTGATCAAAAAAAAAAAAATACTACATAGGCACACATACTACATGTGCATGCCAGGCCGTTCAACGGAAACCGAAAAAACACAATGATTGTAGTAATTTGTCCTTTTCATATATATACTATTAAAAAAAAAATCTTTGGAGTAATAGAAATACTTCCTCCGTCCCACTATTAGATGACCTAGTTAGTTGCACAATTTTTAAGGCAAAAAATGTAAGGGAGTATTTTTTATAATTATATCCTTATGGATAATAATTTATAAAATTTAGAAATGATTTATCTCTCAAATTATACCATGGATTTTCATAAACTTTGTATCATTGAAAAGCATTTTAAAACACCAACGCAACGAATATAAACATGGATATCAAATTATAAATATTTCTTTTATTACCGATAATCAATCAAAAGGATAATTTTAGAGATATCCTCTTGTTTAATGAGATAGGTCAATTAATAGTGGGACAAAATTTTAAACTAAGTAGGTCATCTAATAGTGGGACGGAGGGAGTATTTGTTTAGCACCTAAGATGAGATTAAGTTGGCAGTGAGTCAGTGACAGTGAGTGACTTGTAAAGATGTTTCTTTATCCTGCTCACCAAATCAGTATAAGAGAAAATAAATTGGCTAGTGGGTTCTTCTCCTGGTCAACATCTGGTGCTAGTTTTGGAAACACTGCCTAGAGCTTGCTAATTTCATTGGCCACAACCTATCTTATCTTTTAACGAACGAACTTGACTGTGGTCCCCACCGAATGCCAAGAGATGAGTTGCTTGGGTGACTCTCTCTACTTAAGCAATAAGCAGTACACTCTACACACCTAGCTTTCATTTCCATCAAAAGAAAAGAAATAGTAAAAAACTTTGATAACTCTGTCTACTTATTATATGCACACATGTGACTAAGAGTGGCTCAGAGTCTCAGAGTACCACTGTTCCTATCAGTCAGATAAGGATGTATCATAGATGCATATGATTCAGAGAGTTCAGAGTCTTCAGACTCTAACAATAACAATAAACACCAGATACTTGCCCAAAAAAATAATAATTTAAAGACGAGATTAGTTTTGAAACAGTGTGCCTTTAATCTTTTCAGAGTGTTTTTTCAACAAAATCCAGCCACTAACTATACTCAGTATCTCAAAGAGATTACTTAATGAGTCCAAAATCCTTTAACAATCAAGTAGACAAACACGATGATAATCAAATGAATTTAGTGAATCATTAGTAGAACAAAAAAATGAAAAAAATATTTTCCAAAACTAATTAAGTGCGCTTCAAAGCTACAGAGTTACATGCAAAATTAGCCCAGTATTAGTTTTCGCGATTATCTTTTTATGTTAGTAACCCACAGAAAAGATAAACGAGCCATGGAAATGAAACAAAGATATTGATTTTACCTCTTTGAAGCTTTTCGTTGCAAGAATGGTTTCTGGAGAACTACTTCAGACTCTCACTCTCTCTCTCTCTCCCAGCCCAACTTTAAGGGATAAACAATGGGAGGAAGGAAATATATGTGTGTAATAAGCAGCATTAGAAGAAAAAAAAAACATATATTTATATATAGACAGACCCAAAATAAGTGGAAGATGAGAGGATCAAGATTGAAACGTATATGCTGCCGATAGATCACAGAGCTTCCACGTGGAAGATCAAACTCTAGATCATGCGGCATAAAATCATTTGGATTATTGTGGAAAATATTAAAATACGTACTATAACATAGTGCAATTCATATAATTTCTATTTAAAAATACGTTTGAGATGGAGATGAGGATGAGCAAGGACAAGGACAAAGAAAGAAAGCGAGAGAGATAAAGTGATAACGGGTTTGCAACCACAGCCTCTCCTTGTAGTTGCGATCCAAGAGCCACACACTTGCTTTGTTTATACATGACTAGTGTGTTTTTGGAGCATGGGGCGACACCGTGTTCTTTTTCCGACTTCATTTGATAGCGGATATCACCGTCAGTATATCGACTTTACCATTCTAGTATAATGGACTCACCTAGTGTTTTGGAGCACCCGACTGCGCGTTAATTCTGGTGGGTCTATAGGTGTGAGGTTTGAAAACTTCGGACAATGTATGAGCACAATTTTCAGTTCTTCAACAAGTCCATAAGATTTAAGACCCATTTTTTCTTGGAATGAGTAAGTATCACATAATGAATATGATCGGGCAATAAAATTATGCACCAGCTTATCAGCATGAAAAGGCATGGGATTTCTTCTCCCTAGTTGGTGTTTTGACTCCAAGCAATCTTAGCAACTTATATGAGGAAAAAAAAAAAGGTCCTTCCAGGCATGGGTAGGAACTAATAATAGAATATCCTTCTCCTTGAGATGAAACTGATCTCTAACCAAAATACAGGACAACCGATAAGGAGCGTATACACATTCCAGACATCACGACCACATAAAGACTGACCACCAAAATACAGTGTTAAGTCCGCGGGCATCAAACTCAAAACCAATTGGCAATGAGTGGAGCGGCCCTTACATATTATATTTAAGTTAATTATGCAGAATCTAGCGATGTGGGACTATTGTCCTTTCACACGCCCCCTCACGTGTAAGGACGGTCATTCGGTCTAACACGTGGACCTACGTATGAGTAACCACTCAATCGGTAACAGGTGTACATGTGACTAAATCGGTACACATCGGCCACTCGGCCTACACCCCGGGTGTACAAGCGACAAAATCGGTACACTTCAGCCAGTAACTCGGCCTACACCCAGCGTACATCAGGTCTGGGTCTGGGGCTTGGCTTTGATACCATGTTAAGTGTGCGGGCATCCAACTCAAAACCAATTGGCAATGAGTGGAGCGGCCCTTCCATATTATATTTAAGTTAATTATGCGGAATCTAGCGATGTGGGACTATTGTCCTTTCACATACAGACACGTGTCTATACTGACACAGACTGACCGTTCAGTTATATAAAAAAAATGAATAGGTGAATGGGAATGTAAGCCATTATCCACCCTCAAGCTGAACATGTTGAAAGTCTAAAAGACAGTAAACTTTCAGTTTGTCTTTGAGCATTTGAACCTTGGAGCATGAAGTTCTTTAGCAAAAGTATCATCCAACTGAGTAATGTTGGAGATGTAAGAAACATTGAGTGTCTTGACCTGAACAAGTTCTCTGATAAAGTGAATCAAAGCCATATGCTTCATTTTTGTTATGAAAGACAAGGTTGGAAGCAAGAGTCAAACTGATAGTGTTGTTACAGTGTATAGAAGAAGGAGCTAGTAGAAAAATGTACAAATTTTAAAGAAGTTGACTGAGCCAACCACTTCAGCAGCTGTTTGAGCAAGTGCATAATACTATGCTTCAGTGCTTGACCTTGCAACATCGGATTGTTTCTTGGCAGACCAACAACTACTATTATGCCCAAAAAACCACTGGTATAATGTTTATCATTTGGAGACCCTTCCCAATCTGCATCACTAAATCTTTTTAAA
This sequence comes from Papaver armeniacum, assembly GCA_023531295.1. Classification (NCBI taxonomy): domain Eukaryota; kingdom Viridiplantae; phylum Streptophyta; class Magnoliopsida; order Ranunculales; family Papaveraceae; genus Papaver; species Papaver armeniacum. The sequence continues at coordinate 77,820 of JAJJWW010004956.1, forward strand.
GTTTACTTGAGCCCTTAAAGAACAATATACCATGATTTATACAGTAGTATAAATATACCATGATTTATAGTATCAAGGAGTACTGTTGCAGTTGGATTTCTTAATCCCTGACACTCTTTTGTCCTAGTTTCGTAGATACAATCGTCCTCTATAACCTATGGTTCTTTTTAGGTTACGAATTTGACGACTTTACTTAGGGATTCGTGAAGCCCAGACATACTATGTTTTTACCAGATAGTTCTTGTATCCAGATGTTGTTCTATTGGTTATTGATTGCATATCTGAAAGGAAATCAAAAGTTAAAGAAAGATATGTATCAAAAGTCTTCACTAAGGTTGAAGAAACACTTAGGGTGTAAAGGACGTCATCTAAGGGAATCAAGTGCATAGGATCTTGCAAGATCCAAGAGACATAAGGAGCACGACCGCAACTGAATTGCTTAGAGGGTTAACTCATTCTCAACAACATTCCATTCCAAAGTATGCTAGTAGGAAAGTGTCTGTAGCGGTTTAATACAATGTGGCGTTCAAAGCTGGATGAGGTCCCAGGGTTTTTCCGCATATACGATTTTCTCGGTAACAAATTTCTGGTGTCTTGGTTTTTTCCTTTTCCACATTATTTATTATTTATCTTCAATAAGAATACCACAAGTAGTACGTAATCAATCTAGGTAGTTTCAGTCCTTATTGTCTGAGGTCAAAAACAAGACTTGTGTTTGTTGAATTCATATCTTGAAAGATATATAGATTACAAGTTTCATACTTGGTAGAATTCGGATCTTGATAATTCAGGTATAACTAGATTAATCATGTATATTGATTTTTGAGATCGTCCAAGAATTCTTCTACATAATCTGCTACATGGACCTTTGGTCAGTACATAGTGATTGTGGAAGAGAAAGAGAAAAACTCTATATAAAATCTTATTCAAGGAACTTTGCTTGACCTGCTTGTGATTGAATTAGGTTATGTCCATATAGGTTCCTGAGAAAAAAAATTGGTGGTATACTTGGTACCCTCTCCTATTTAATTTATAGCAAAGAGATGATCTAAAAGAAATAGTGGACATTATAGTTGCATAAGGAAAAATTTCTTCATTGAATGTAACATGCCTTGGGAAATATATATATATATATATATATGTTTTGATGTGCACCATCACCAAGAAACACACATTAAGAACTTTTAGGAGTAAGTTTATTTGAAGTGTAATGTAACAACCCGTGTTTTTAGCATAGCGCATGCTCAAAGATGCGCCATGGCTTGAGATTAAGCTTCATCTCAAGTATCTGTCGCGTGTTAAGAGAAACATTGGGCTAGAGTCAGTATGTCGCCAAGTATGGCGCATTTTGAAGACATATTGGCCAAAGGCCAATAATGCACTAAGTATGACGCATTATGTTGGGAATATTTTCCAAGGGCCAATATCGCACCAAATTGCGCACCAAGCCAGTTGGGAGGATAGCCTTGAGAAAAGTTGTGCTACGAAAATACATTACGCAGGTCATTGGCATATGGCCAATATCACAGTACCATGGTGCATCAGGCCAGAGTCGGCTGGCCGAGATAATGTACATCAATCATGGTTGTAAATATTGAAATTGGCCTAAGGGACAGAACAGAAACATAGCCATCATAGTCGGCTATCCAAAGATACATGGAAACAGGCCGAGACAATGTACAACCATCATGCTGGGAACTGGAGTTGGCATATGTGCCAAAATTGGAAATACAACCATCATGGCGCTTCACAACACTTGGCTTTTGGCAACGACCGTGAATAGTGAAGAAAGCATGTGAAAATTGAACTTGGTGAGTGTCAAACTGGCCCCAAGTTTAAGTTGTATAAATGTGAATAGGACATATATAGGGAGGGGTAGTTGGTTGAATATGCATATTCTGATGATGCACAAAGTAAGCTTCATAACTTAGACGAAAGAGCATAAATGATGCTTAGGCCTCATTTATAATTGCGTAGCCTTTCCAATGGGGCATATGATGCGAAGGCATCACATTCCATGCCGCGGAATGAATATGCATCACCTTGATGCATTTTTACGGAAGGTATATGCATCACCTTGATGCATTTCGACAAAATAACCTATACAAACTAGACTTATTGCTTGGCTAAGTCCTTGCAACACGAGTTGGTTTGAGTTGCTAGTCATTTCGAGTATGAATTATGATCAGTGCTTGATCCCTTTGAAATAGGGAAGGGTAAGTAGGCAGCTGTAATGAGTTGCAGCATTGCCGGTCCAGCACATTATTGCTAATATCATCTATTTGTGAGATAATTGCGGGATATTGGCCTCTCATATAATCTGGCTCTGCATTGCGATGCAAGAGATGATTGTGGCCATACTTGATGAGGCAAGTTGTGTTACATTCCTTGGATGCTCATACTTCCTATCAAGGCATTTGACGTAGGCATGCACCAATAGAGCATATTGAGCATGGCCAGGAAAGTAAGCAATATCGGTATGCAAGTTAACGGAGATTGCATAAGCCTAAGAAAAGCATGGCTCGAGTCTGATTGACGCACCCTTGGTATGAGCAAGATCAGCGCATGCTTTCAACAATGCCTAAGATAAGTAACGAAGCTGGAAATAGGCTTACAATGGCATATGAGCAAGTCCAGGACATGTACTATGCCTAGGCAAGTCTCGGAAGCCAGAGATGCATGAAAATATGCATTGGAAATAGCCTATATGGCTTATTACCCTTTGCAGAACAAGGGTAAATTGGAACGGTATGGAAGCTAAGTTCAAAGCAACATTATTGCGCAGCATGCTTACAAGGGCAAATGAACGTGTATTTTCCTGGAGCGTACATATGTTTTAAGACCGGGTTAGTAGCATCATAGTGGCGCATTGAGGATTTATGTCCTGCGCCCTGGCGTTCTAGGTGTAAATTTCAAGTCTGTCACTGATGCGTGTCGTAGGTGCAATCAAATTAATTAATGTTTCCACTCAATTAAAAATAATATATTGGAAGTCAAGTTCGTTCCCACGAGGAGCAAGAGATTCTAGTTGTAAAAGCGTCACGAAAGGGGGTGTAAAAAGCAAAAGAAAATAAACAAAGCAATTAAAAGATGAAGTTGAAAGCAATAAGAGAGACAAGATCAAGGAATCCTTCTTCGTTACGAAACAATGAATCAAGTTATGTTCTTTTCTACTTGTTATTAGTCACAGATTATCACCAACCGTAGGATAGCAGTCCGCTTAGCTAGCCCCAAAATCCCTAATTTCACCGAGTAACAGGTCCGCTTAGTTATCGATTCTATTCAAAAGAACCACCCCGAGGTTCGCTTACAAGATGTAATTCCCAGAATGCATTAAGATTTATGAATTTAGGTTTAGTACTAGTAGTTAAACTCGGTTCGCTTGGTTCACTTTCTAGCGTTGTTTCTACACACAATTGCTCCACGGAATCCCTCCGCAAGGTCTCGTGTTTGCTACTTATGTAAAGAGTCAAGAAACGATTACTTATCCCCTAACTTTCACTAGCATTAGATTAAATCGACAAATCAATTTAGTTGGCCACCCAAACAATCTATCAATCAATCATGAATGTCTTTAAGATCATTCCTATTAGTAAAAACAAACGATAATCATGTGAAAAACTTCAAGATAGAATTGAAAACAAAAACTCAAAACATAAATTAAGAACTAGGAATTCATCCTCAATCAATAATAAAATTAGCTACTCATGTTAAGGAGTTCACACAAAGAATAAGAAAAGAAAAGTGTTGTGTGTGTAGAGATGTGTGTGTGTAAAAGATGTAGAAAACTTCTCTATTTATAGGCTTCAATATTCTCCAAATCTTCCAAGGAATAAAACCCTTTTCCTTTTGCAATTCAATTTCCAAATCCAAGCTTTTCTCAACTCTTCCATCTTCTCTTTCCAAATTTGAGTCCAATTCTCCATCCAATTCCAAGCCCAAGTCTTCACACCCATGAGAGAAGTCCATAGAAAATTCTGGAAATTTGGTCGCCGGAAAACTGGTATTATGGCCGGAATCCGGCCGGAATAGTCGTCGGAAGACGTCTCAGGTGACCGGCAAAGTCAAACCGGTCACGAGTTAGCGATCACCGAGTCAAACCT
>JAJJWW010004957.1:0-37073 GCA_023531295.1 Papaver armeniacum
ACTATTCACAATGCAGAATTATGTATACGTATGACTTTTATTAGTGAAACCAATCTTAAGTAATCAACGAGATGGTATGATCGATATTTGTATTTGGTGTGATCAATTCTAGTCATTGGAGTAATAGATCCTGGTACTTGGTGGGACTAATCACAAGATGTGTAAATCGATCCTTGTAGTAGGTTAACAAGTTTTAGAAATTGGTGTAACCGATCGTATAACTTGTCAACCGATCACAAGTAAGTACCATAAATAGTGGTAGAGATCCTGGTACTTAGTTAGCCATTTATGGAAACCGGTGTGGCCAGATCTAGTAGCCACTTCGAGGTAGAACTAAACTTGTCTTGGTAGAACCGTTAAACCCATGAATGGTGATTGAATGTTTTTGATCAATCACATAGTTCTTGGAAATCGAGATGAACCAATTCTAAAATTCGTTTGGAAGTGTGGCAAATCGGTTCCAAGATTGTAAATAAGAAAGAGGATTTACAAAGTAAAGATGTCGACATACGTTGAACACGTACAGTAATTCTTATCAATTATTGTTCAAAGATATTCCTTAGTAACTAAAGGAGAATCCCGGATCGAAATAAATTGAGAATCTTTTAATTAAGATTTTTAGTTTTATATGCATTTAATTTCCGGTAATTAAATGCATATCTTTAGAAAATAAAAATTGGTAATGTGTATTTACTAATTGGAGATTTTCTCTTGAGATTCCGGTCAATATTTTGAGCATTTTCGAATTATAGCCCGATTTTGTGTTTATGTATCTTTGAGAATATTCGGTTTAAATTCCTTGGTGTCCAAACTTCCTCTGATATAAATATTGAAGTTTGCATTTAAAGCAAACTAATCCTCATAGCCATCAAAAACTACCTTGTTGTGTTGTTACTAGTGGAGTCGTACATTCGGAGAGAAAGTACCTAATTGGCGCAATCTCTTTACGACCGCTTCGCTTTAAAGACTTCTTTGGGAAGTTTCATTGATGCGGGTGGTGGAAACTAGATAATTGCGGTTTATTAGTTTTGATTGATTTGATTGACTAACGGTTGTTGAACTTTTATTGCACCTAGTTTGTTTATGCTTTGAGAATCTTACTCTCTTTGATATAATATTCGGTCAAACTAGATCGAAGTTTCGACGGGGATCTTTAGATTGTTTGTAGTTCTAAAAGACGTCTTGTGATAATCCATTGTTAACAGGACTCAGATTCTGTGTGTGATTGATCACAAGAGATTCAAGTTGATTTTGTCTTGAGGTGTTTATTGAAGATCCACGAAGATTTTAAGACAAAGAAGATTTCTTATTTGATTTCATAATCTTTGGTGTGCAAAACTCGATCACTGGGATACTATAATCGGTTTATCTTTTGATAGATTGGATTGATTATTTGTGTGTAGATCGGTATCAATACATTTCTTTGTGATTAAATAGTATTGATTGCATAGTTCAAAATAATTACTTTGGTAGTTGTTGATATATTGATCTAAGAACCTAGACAAAGGAGTTTATTTGGGATAAACGGAAGATTTTGTCAAACTCATCACGTTGTTTGAAAAAGAGTTGTTACCGACCGTTTGTTTTTCCTTTGCAGGTTTGGAATACGAACCAAAGGAATTGTTCCAAGTGCGTGACTTATTACAAGTTGGAGGCTTGAGGGGATGATTTAAACTAAAGGTGAACTATAGGTTTAGTTGCTTGTCTCTTCATAATGAAGTTGGTTTATATTTTGTATATAGGCTTAATCCTAAGAGTATTCAATTACGGACAAGGTCCCGGAGTTTTTCGCATTTGTGGTTTCCTCGTTAACAAAATCTTGATGTGTCTTTACTTTTCTATTTCGCAATTATAATTGTTTTTATTATAATTAGAAGTAAAATACACAAACGTTAATTCCTAATTACTTGATAGCAATCCTATTGTGTTTGGTTAAGTCCAACCTATTATCAAGTAATCATACGCCCGTTGTTGTATTTTCACCGATCTTGTATCCATAGTCAATTACGCAAGTTATCTTGTTGTCGTATTGTCTCGATCTAGTATCCATAGACGATCACACGAAGTGTATACCCGATTTGTTGTCTTGTCTCGACTCAATCCATAAACAATCACTTTGGAGAAAGGACTTATAGGTGGAAAATTTTTAGGATTGAGGTAGATTTGGGTACCTCGTCTTTTTAATTGGTATCGGAAGCGAGGCAAACACGAAAAGATCTAACAATCATGTTTGGTGTGATCCAACCTATTAGAAATTGAATCTAATGAGTGATTCAGTTAACGTTATGCAAGAGTTTGAATACTCAAATGTTGAAGATGCTACTACTTCGTTGGCTCATGATCCAGGAGTTCCGAAAACATATGTGTCTATCTTTGATGGAAAAGAAGACACCGATAAAGAGTTGGTAAAACTCTAAAGCCTATAAAATCTCTGCCTACAAAGATGCGATATTAAAGACATAGTCAAATCTTCTTAAACATGAGATCCTAGAAAAGACATTCAATTGAATATTCTAGCCAAAGAGAATATGGATCTGTTTATAAAATTATAACCTCTTGGTAAATCTCTTACTCAAGATAAAGAGACACGTCATATGACTCGACTAATGATGCTGTTGTAATTTCTTCTGATAATGAGGAAACTAAAAGTCCTTGCACGACTTTTATAGACTATGATAAAACCGATTTAGTCACATCTGAAACAGATCAAGATGATGGTAGTTTGCCTAACTACATCGGTCGAAGAGGATGAGAAACCGGCTTCTACATCTTGATGATCGAGACGAAATCTTGTCCAAGGAAACTTTGAACCGATTTGAACGTGATCTTAAGGAATACAACTTTCAGTCACTTGACAGGAAACTTATACTTCTTCAAAATACGGTGGTAAAAATATTGAAAGAAGTTTCTTGTCTTAAAAAACTGAATGATCATTTCTCAGTAGAAAGACTGAATATACCACAACCCGACAAGGTCAACTCAAAAGAATCAGAAGTAAGAGTTGATAATCGCTTCTGGAAAAATGTCCTCCTCACCCATATCGAAACAATTCTTGTTTTGATGAAGAACGATTCCGGAAGAAAGGGAAAGAGAGAATCTCGCCAAAGGAAACAATCAGAATTTCCGATAATTGTTTTATAATCGTCTTTGATGAGCATCATAAGGAAATCCTTAGAATGAGAAAATCATATGAAAATCTCATTAAAAGAATTAAGAGAGATCTATCCATCTCGAAAATTCTCACGTCAGTACAGCTTCTCTACATGATCATACTTTTATATCAAGGAAGGATCACCTTCTTGGGAGAAAATATTTTGGGCAGAAATTCCCAAAGAGAAACATGAACTATGTTTATACTGGGTGTAAGCTAGAAAAAGCTTACTTCGATACAACTTAGTTGTATCGAAATTGTGCACTCTCATCCTCTTTCGTGCTCTTAATTATGGATGAGAAAAGCACAATAAACGAGAGAACATTTTTGTGTGTGTTTGTTTATCAGAAATTTTTTTGACAACTTATGGATGATTTGCGAATCCATGTCTATCTAAAAAATTGTTCATGTTTAACATGATCTTCCAAAAATAGGTTTTGTTTAGAATTTTCGAATTTTAATAAACCTTCCAGCATGAGAAGTTCGGACAAAGGAAAGAGAATATATTCTTTTAATATTTTTCATAATTTCCTAGTATTTTTCGATTCCGAGAGTTGTCTCTTCTTTAAGAGAAACTATCTCTTGCCTGTATTCAAAACCTCGATCTATCCTATTTAAATAAGCAGAGCATGCCTCAATAACCCCATGATGTAACAAAGGCCAATAAGGAGGAAGCTCAAAGGTTAAGGATTGTCAAGGAATCAATATAGAGAGGAAGAATAAAAACATATCAAAAATCATGTGCAGTTGCCATGTTCCGATAGTTCCGTTTGATCACAAGATGAGTCATGTCCGTTGGCTTACGACAAAAATCCAACAAGAAAAACCAAGTGGATTCGTTACGATAGTATGATTGACTATATCTAAGGTTTTGAAGAACTAAGAACCAACCTCATAATGACGGTTGAAATCAAGATTGGCTCAAAGATAAGATTGAGGAAACAAAAGTTGATCTTTATTGATATGAAGGTTCAAGTTGAAAAACTTGAGAAACAAGAAGTGGTTCGAGACAAGTCTCTTGAGAAATGCTTCAAAAGTTTGAACACTGAAGAAACCTCAGTGAACAACAAGAGCACCAATAGAGATTAAGATACATGCTAATTCTTAATCAAGAAGAATAAACATCAGTTTTTTATTTCTTTCAATAATTGTATAGGGTCTATTTTTGAATAAAACTATCTTATTTATGAATAAAATTATTATTTTATAATTTTTCTTGTGATAGTTTTCGATTACATAGCCTGGGCTTGAATGCTTTATATTATTGCTATGTGTTTATGGGATGTTTGATTTCAGTTTTCATAACCTTGATATTCGATCTCATATTGTGTGAACCCTTATGGTTTGGGTAACTTTTTGGTTTAGCGGGATAAAGTTCTAGCCCATGTTGGGGATCATAAGGGGTTTTGATTGAAACTCATTTGTGAAAAAGTCACAATATGTTGAATCGTTTTTGGTTTAGCATAAAAGCATATGTGTTTGGTTTTCAACTTTTGCTTTTGCATTGGTTAAAGCAGGATTCAACCTTTCTGGTAAAGGTTGTTGTTGTTGTTGTTCTTTTGTTCTTGCGGGAGGATGACAACATTAATGGGGGAGAGTTCTAACTTGAACTTGCGCTTAATGACATATCTTTCAGGGGAGAAGAGGATGCAGAATTTGAGGTAGCAAATTTGTTAGTTAATCGTTTTCCTGTTTAAGAAAAACCTGATTTTATTGCATATATTTTGCTTTTGCTTAACAAAATTTCGGTACAATTGATGTTTATTCCATTATTTGTGTATGGATGTGCGTGTGTGATTCAATTGTTTCCGGTTAAGAAAAACTATTGTTATCTTTCTTTATTGTTTGGTATCAATTGTTTAGGCTTAACGAAATTTCGGTGCAATTGCGGTGCTTTAATGTCTATGTTGTTTCAATTGCTTCCGGTTGAGATAAACGATTATGCAAGTTGATTTATTTGGTTTGTATGAATTGTTTATGGCTTAACAAAAGTTTTCAGGATAAATTGTTTAGTCAATTCGATTCGGATAAGAGAAACTAAGTTAATTATGATCTTAGTTAGACTTATCAAAGTGGAGGATTCGGTTATTAAAGTCTAATCGAATGCCTTAACAAGAAATACTAGTTAACTAACCTAGTACTTGTCTTGTTTAAAGTGAAAGGTCTAAGTTATTGTTCGAATAATTAAAACTCCGATGAGAAAAATAGAGTCAATTTGATCTTTATTTTGGTCTTATCAAACAAGCTATTGTGTATTTGTACAATCGGTTTAGCAAAAAGAACTAAGGTGCTTAGTCAATTTTTAATTTACTAAACTATTAGGGAAAATTGCTTCGGGCAATTATTTCCTTGGTAACATATCAAAACAAAATTACTTTGTAGTTTCGGTTTTGATATTGGTTATCAAAATGGTATGTGGAACCTCGTGCTTAACTCTTATAGGTTGCAAGTCTTTTGAGATTTGTAAGATCCTTTGATTCGTCCTTTATTTGCTCGTATCTTTGTCATTTTGTGACAAAAAGGGGAGAAATATATGGAGTAAACAAGTGATTTGGTATCACTAAGGAAAGGACAATGGTGCTTAAACGTTATATCTAACGAAAGAGTAAAGCATAGACTAAGGGGGAGTAACATATCATATTGATACTTGTGGTTATCTTAACTACAAAGGGAATAACAAAGACGATGCGGATTGAAAATATACCTATCTTACCTTTAGGGGAGTATTAGCTTTGTTATTATAATGTCAACGGCATTTTGTGGATTGAATGTATACGAGTTATTGTCTTTGTTGAAACTTGGAATCAAGCGTATGTATAATGAATTCTTGTAATATGTTTATTCATATGATGTACGAGTTTTGTCACTAAAATTGACAAAGGGGGGGAGATTGTTAGAGCATAGCTCGGTTGAACCCACCAAGCGTTGGTATGTCAAGTTTGGTTGTCATATTTTAGTGAACCAAAACTCATTTAAAGAGTCACTTGATTATTTACTAGAGTCAACTTTATAGGTTAGCTATAAAGTTATTAAGATATGAGACAAAAAAGTATTACTCTCAAGACTTGAAGAATGTGAAGAAGTAAAGAGCTACAACGACGACATTGAGGTTAGTAATATTTTGACTTGAATTGTTTCATTCCTAATTTATCTTTCAAGTCGTGCTATATTGAAAGCATAACTGCGAAGCTGTGAATGATTATACTCTAGTTAGACGTAGTATTAAGGAATTATAATAAGAAGTATAACGCCTATCTTTTGAACTTCGTATATAAGACATCGACATAATCGTATGAATGCTATTGTGACTATGTATGGGTATGGGTGAAGATTTCGTCCTAGGAAACAATGTTTTACATTCTTTTAAAGGAAGTACATTCATAAACTTGTTTTGTGAATCGAAAGGGAAATCGCTAGGCTTATTGGTATTTTTATTCATTGCAAATCTTTGGATTACCAATATGTGTGTTTAGTATAACCTAAGGGTGCACACGGTACGGTTCGGCTCGGTTCTTGTTGAGGCCGAGTAGTTGTACCTCTCTAATCTCGGTTCTTATTTTTTGGATCGGTACCTGTACCTCTTTCCTCGGTTCCGGTACCAGTCGGTACTTTATGTCAGAATTAAATAAGCATTTGGAGTCGGCAAAACAGTCACCAAGTTGTGTTATTGCTGTTGGATTTTAATGATGAATGATTGAGGATTAAAAGGAATATGGTGTTTGTGTTGGTTAAGGAGTCTTGAATGTTTATCAGATTTGAATTTGGAGGAGTAAAAGTATATAAATAGAGGCGCATAAATACCTACAGGGCATCTCCTCGCCCTCTCTCAATCCGAGTTCATGCCCAAAAACGGTTTGATAAAAGTTTTCAGAGAAGAACAAAAAGAGTCCATATTTACACCAGTAGCAGAAAGGTTGTTGTAGCAAGGAAACAGTGGCTAGAGATCCTCTACAACAGAAGCGACAGTAGAAAAATCTCTTTAATAAGCATTTCAATCTTCACCATATCAATCAGATTCAATCCCTAAATCTAATGGTCAGTGTTATTCGGTACAAACGGGACGGGACGGTACGGGACATGAATAGGGTCGTGTACCTGTACCCCCTAGAGGCCGGTTCTTAGTTTTTGAAGCCGGTACCTGTACCCCCTTCCTCGGTTCGGTACAAAACCAGGTACGGTTCCACCAGTTTCGGCACGGTCTGGTTTTTCGGCTCGGTTCATGTGCACCCTTAGTATAACCGCTCATAACTTGTTTATGTATCTTCGTAAAACTATTCACAATGCTTGGGACTTATGTATCGGTATGACTTTTATTAGTAAAACCAATCTTAAGTAATCACCTGAGATGCTATGATCGATATTTGTAATTGGTGTGATCAATTCCTAGTCATTGGGTACTAGATCCTGGTACTTGGTGGGACTAATCACAAGATGTGTAAATCGATCCTTGTAGTAGGTTAACAAGTTTTAGAAATTGGTGTAACCGATCCTATAACTTGTGCAACCGATCACAAGTAAGTACCATAAATAGTGGTAACCGATCCTGGTACTTAGTTAGCTATTTTATGGAAACTAGTGTAACCGATCCTAGTAGCCACTTGGAGGTAGAACCGAAACTTATTTTGGTAGAACCGTCAAACCCATGAATGGTGATTGAATGTTTTTGATCAATCACATAGTTCTTGGAAATCAGATGAACCAATTCTAAACTTGTTTGGAAGTGTGGAAAATCGGTTCCAAGATTGTAAATATGAAAGAGGATTTACAAAGTAAAGATGTCGACATACTTTGGACACGTGAACCAATTCTTATCTATTATTGTTCAAAGATATTCCTTAATAACTAAAGGACAATCCTGGATCGAAATAAATTGAGAATCTTTTAAAACGGGTACCTAGCTTTGGTCATCCCCGTTCCCTAAAGTTTCATGCGTTCCGGGGAGGTCCCCGGTTCAAGTCCCCGATGACGTAATATTGCGAGGAATTAACATGGAAGGTAGAGTTAGCTTGCCCCCTTGTGTCATAACCTCGGCCCCCATCCGCCCGGCACCCCCTTGGTTAGCTTACCCATGAGGCTGTGGTAGGCTAGCACAACAACTGTTCAATTAATGTAGTAGTATGTTGTTGGAGCTTAGCTTGTTAGGCTTCCAACTAGTTAATGTAATATTCTTTATCTAATATAAAAAAAATAAAAAAATAAAAAAATAAAAAATAAGGTTTTTAGTTTTGTATGCTTTTAATTTCCAGCAATTAAATGCATATCTTTAGAAAATAAAAATTGGTAACGTGCATTTACTAATTGGAGATTTTCTACTGAGATTTTGGTCAATATTTGGACATAGCATTTCCAGGAATTATGAAAACCTATTTTGTGTTTATTGCATATCTTTGAGAATATTCGGATTTGGAAATTCCTTGGTGTCCAAACTTCCTTGGTCTATAAATATTGAAGTTTACAATTGTAGCAAACTAATCCTCAGAGCCAGCAAAACTACCTTGTTGTGTTGATACTAGTGGAGCCGTCTATTCAGAGAGGAAAGTACCCTAATCAGGCGAAATCTCTTACGACTGCTCGTTTTAAAGACTTCTTTGGGATTGGGAAGCTCTACGAGTACCGTTGGTGGGGAAACTAGATAATTGCAATTTATTATTAGTTTTGATTGATTTGATTGACTAACGTTTGTTGAACTTTGATTGCACCTAGTTTGTTTATGCTTGAGAATCTTCTCTTCGATATAAAAGATTGATCAAACTAGATCGAAGTTTCGAATGGGATCTTTAGACTGTTTGAAGTTCTAAAGACGTATTGTGAAAATCCATTGTTAACAGACTCCGTTAATGTGAGTAATTGATCACAAGAGATTCAAGTTGATTGTGTGCAGGTGTTTATTAAAGATCTAAGAAGATTTGAAGACAAAAAAGATTTCTTATTTGAGTTCATAATCTTTGGTGTACACAAAACTTGATCGGCTGGGGATCCAACTATAATCGGTTTACCTTTTGATAGATTGGATTGATTAGTTTGGTAGATCGGCATCAATACATTTCTTTGTGATTCATAGTATTGATTGCATAGTCTAAACAATTACTTTGGTAGTTGTTGATAGATTGATCTAAGAACCCGACAAAGGAGTTTATTGGGATAAACGGAAAAGCCTTTTGTCCAACTCATATCACGTTGTTTGAAAAGAGTTGTTACCGAACAGATTTGTTATTCCTTTACTGTTTGGAATACGAACCAAAGGAATTGTTCCAAGTGCTTGATTTATTACAAGTTGGAGGCATAGGGATACAGACGGAACTAGGTGAACTATAGGTTTAGTTGCTTGGTCTCAACTATACGAAGTTGGTTTAGATTTTGTATATCGGCTTAATCCTGAGAGTATTCAATTCTGGACAAGGTCCCGGGGTTTTTCTGTATTTACGGTTTCCTCGTTAACAAAATCTTGTTGTGTCTTTTACTTTTCTATTTCCGCAATTATAATTATTTCTTATTATAATTAGAAGTAAAATACACAAACATTAATTCCTAATTACTTGATAGCAATCATATTGTGTTTGGTTAAGTCCGAACCTATTATCAAGTAATCATACTTTGTTGTTGTATTGTCTCGATCTTGTATCCATAGTCAATCACGCAAGTTATCTTGTTGTCGTATTGTCTCGATCTAGTATCCATAGACGATCACACGAAGTGTGTACCGATTTGTTGTATTGTCTCGACTCAGTCCATAGACATTCACTTTCGGAGAAAGGACTTATAGGTGGATAAGTTTTAGATTGAGGTATATTTGGGTACCCTCGTCTTTTCACAAAGATATGCAATGAATAACAATACCAATAAGCCTAGCGATTTCCCTTTCGATTCATAAAACAAGTTCATGAATGTACTTCCTTTAAACGAATGTAAATATTGTTTCCTAGGATTAAATCTTCACCCATACCCATACACATAATCACAATAGTATTCATACGATTATGTCGATGTCTTATATACGAAGTTCAAAAGATAAGCATTATACTTAGTATTCTAATTCCTTAATACTATGTCTCTTAGAGTATAATCATTAACGGCTTAGTGAGTTATGTTTTCAATATAACACGACTTAAAAGATACGTTAGGAATGAAACCGTTCAAGTCACAATATTACTAGCCTCAAGAGGAAGGATGATGTCGTCGATGTAGCTTGTTACTTCTTCACATTCTTCAAGTCTTCGAGTAATACTTGTATGTCTCATTATCCTAATCTTTCTAGCATAACCTATACGAAGTTGTCTCCAGTACATAATCAAGCGACTCTTTAATTGAGTTTTGATTCACTAAAATATGACAACCAAACTTGACATACCAACGCTTGGTGGGTTCAACTGAGCTATGCTCTAACAATCTCCCCTTTTGTCAATTTTAGTGACAAAACTCTTATAATCATATGGATAAACAAATTACAAAAATTCATTATACATACGCTTGATTCCAAGTTTCACAAAGACTGATACCCCGCATATATTCAATCCATAAATGCCGTTGTTGACATTTAAATAACAAAGCTAATACTCCCCCTAAAGGTAAGATAGGTAGATTTTCAATCCGCGCATCTTTGTTATTTCCCTTTGTAGTTTAAATAACTACAATCATCATATGATATGTTTCTCCCCCTTAGTCAATGCTTTACTCTTTCGTTCGATATAACGTTTAAGCACAATTGTCCTTTCCTTAGTGATTACAAATCACTTGTTTACTCCATATATTTCTCCCCCTTTTGTCACAAAATGACAAAGTTCCGAGCAAATACCAAGGCCGAAAGGATCTTACAATCTAAAAGAATTGTACAACCTATAAGAGTTAAGCACAAAGGTTTCACATACCACTTTAGATAACCAATATCAAAATCGAAACTACAAGTAATTTGGTTTTAATATTTTATCAAGGAAATAATTGCCCGAATCAATTTTCCCTAATAGTTTAACAAATTGACTAAGAAACTTAGTTCCCTTGCTAAACCGATTGCACAAATACAATCACTTATTTCGATAAGACCAAAATAAAGATCGAATTAACTTTATTTTTCTCATCGTGCACTAATTATTCAAATAATAACTTGGACCTTACACTTTAGACAAGACAAATACTATTTTAGTTAACTAATATTTCTTGTCAAGGCATTCGATTAGACTTGAATAATAAGAATCGTTTACTTTTGATAAGTCTAACTAAGATCGAATTAACTCGATTTCTCTTATCCAAGTGAATTGGACTAAACAAATGATCCACCGTATTTTTTAAGCCATAAACAATACATACAAACCAAATAAATTGACTTGCACAATTATTTCTCTTAAGGAAGCAATTGAAACAAACACGGACATTAAAGCACGCAATTGCACCGAATTTCGTTAAGTTTAAAACAATTTATACCAAACAATAAATAAAGATATCAAACAGTTTTTCTTAACCGGAAACAATTGATTCACACTTATACATCCATACATACATAATGGAATAAACATAAATTGTACCGAATTTTGTTAAGCAAAAGCAAAATATATGCAATAACCTCAAGCTTTTCTTAAACAGTAAAATGATTAACTAACAAACTCGTTACCTCAAATTCCGCATCCTCTTCTCATCTTTTTCGCATCTTTCTGGGGAGGAATATCATTGTGTTGTCATCCTCTCACAGGAACAAAAGCACAACAACAACAGCAACCTTTACCGGAGAAAGGTTGAATCGGTTTTAACTAATGCAAAAAGCAAGAGTTGAAAACCCGAAACACATATGCTTTTATGTTAAACACAAAAATTCTACATATTGTGACTTTTTCACATATGAGTTTCAATCAGAACACCTTATGATCCTTTGATAAAGCCTACCAACATGGCCTAGAACTTAATCCCGCTAAATCAAAAAGCTACACAAACCATAAGGGTTCACACATCATATGAGATCGAATATTAAGGTTAAGAAACCGAAATCAAACATCCCATACACATAGCAATAATATAAAGCATTCAAGCACATGCCATGTAATCGAAAAACTATCACAAGAAAAATTATAAAATAATAATTTTATTCATAAATAATAGATAGTTTTATTCAGCAATAGACCTAACACAATAATTGAAATAATCAAAAACTGATGTCTATTTTGTTGCAAGGAATTATTATTCTTCGCTTGTTGACTACTCAATAGTTTCTTGTTCTGAGTCTTGATCTTTTTCACCTTTTAAGAACATCTCATTGATCTCGAAGATTCCTTTAAGGGTTTCTGGATCATTTCTAGAGGCAAAAGCTAATTGTTTCTGAATACAGTTCAATTGTCTTCCAAGACGCAAAATATGAAACAAGAGATCTCCGTTTCTATAGACTTGAGCAGTGGAATCAATAGTTCCTCTTTCCTTTTGAGTTTTACTCATCTGATTGATAATTCCCACGAGAGACGAGATTTTGTGACTTTCTCATCTCCGAAGTTATTTCCCATTGTGGGTTCACACAAGTGGTGATGAGAGATGGATATCAAGATTTCTCTAGGATCTTTGTGGTATTGATAGATTCGAAGATCTTGATCATTTGATTGATAATTATTTGAGATATCAATTTGCTTTTTACTTTCACGAAGGAAGTATACAAACTAAAGCAAATTCCTTATCCCATTGAGAAGTATCCCTTGTACAAGAAAAAAGAGTTGCTATAGAAAGTTTACCGAAGACCCTTAAGTAGAAGGGTATTTCTTTGGTTAGCATCCTTCCCTTTTTCCAGTCAACAGATTTTCCAGTGATAAGTTTTGAAATGTTATCGTGCTCAATTTCAAAACCGATAATAATATGATTTCCCTTCACTTTGTAATTAATGATCTTGGATATCATCTTTCTGTCAACATGATGAAAAGTACATCCAACCAAGGTACTGAAAGTAAGTTTTTCATGATCAATATTGTGAATATTTTCATAAAAAATCCTTACAATATCAGGCGAAACTTTTTCAAACCCAAAAAAATTTCCCAGTTTCGGTCTCAAACAAATTTCACATATTTGCTTTCTGAAACATCTGGATCGAATCTCTTCTCACCGGTGAAGTTTACTCCTTTTAAAGCTTGGTATCTTTCGAACATGTATTGTCCACAAAGACTGTAAGATCATGTTTGTCTTTGATCAAGTGAGGATTCTTGATTTTCTCGATGTCACCTTCAGGAATAAACGGATTCACAACCAGGTTATCAGTTTCAGTTTCTCCTTTGTCTTTCCTTTTTCTCATACTTTCAAAATTCAAGGAAGTTTGAGAAACCCTAGTTTTGGTTCTGGACAATTTCTCCTAGAATGTTTGTAAAAACATCACTAAATAATCTCCTTTTATAGGAAGTGAAAAAGTCAAATTCCGGAAATAATTAGTTTCAGGGAATTCTTTCAAAATCGGAAACCTGACTTGTGGGGAAACAAATCCGATTTTGTATTTAGGTCTTTCTTTTGGAAAACCGATTTTTCATGGATTGGATCTATATTATGGATTGATCCTTCATTCATGTCCAAAAATTTGTTTACTCTATTATTACCAACACCTGATAATATCTTTCGAAATTCACTCAAGAATTTTTCAATAGAGTATACAAAAATATATTTGGACATAGCAAGATACTTGTTAAAAATATCTTTAGAATCATATTTCCAGTAATATCTTAAAGATCACTTGCTTCATTAAAACAATTGTGAGGTGTATGAAGCAGTCCATTGTTAACAGAATTATTAACTAAAAGATCATTCTTTGTAATATCACAAAGGTTCCAAAACCGCAACCTAATTAGCGACATATTAACAGACTTTGGTCTGAAAATGTTTATACTTATATTTGGATAGCAAATCCAAAATGTGTGTAAGATTCCAGATTTTTCAAACACAAGATAGTCATGGTTCTTACAATGAAAAATCTTATGGAGAATCTTAAGCAATTTTAACTCACAACACGTCGTGTAGAGTATTGTATCATGGTTACTAGTCTTAGTAGTAAACCATACCATGAGATACAATTCTATAATATCAGAGAGATTATGTAGGTAAACCAAGATATTCTCAACCATAATCTCAATTCTTAACAAATTTAGGAATAAGAGTATTACATACTTCATTCGTGTCTTCCACCACGAGTCTTTGAAGTAGTCAAATCCCGCTATTACTTTAACTGAATCATTCATCAGATTCAATTCTTATAGGTTGAATCGCACCAAATACATATTGTTAGATCTTTTCATGTTTGCCGGCTTTGATACCAATTGAAAAGACGAGGGTACCCAAATATACCACAATCTTAAACTTTTCCACCTATAAGTCCTCTTACCGAAAGTGATTGTCTATGGACTGAGTCGAGATAATACAACGAATCGGTATTCACACTTGTGTGATCGTCATGGATACGAGATCGAGACAATACAACAATCAAAGTGTGATTACTTGATAATAGGTTCGGACTTAACCAAACTCTATAGGATCACTATCAAGTAATACGGAGTTAACGTTTGTGTAATTTACTATAAATTATAATAAAAACAATTATAATTGCGAGAGAACAAAAGTAAATGACACAAAAGAAGATTTTGTTAATGAAAGCTGCAAATGCGAGAAAAACCGGGACCTAGTCCAATTGAATACTCTCATAATTAAGCCGCTATACAAAATCACACCAACTTCGTATAGTTGAGATCAAGCAACTAAACCTATAAATCACCTAGTTTCTTCAGTATCCCTGCGCTTCTGACATTCAATAAGTTCAAGCACTGGAACAATTCCTTTGGTTCGTATTCCAAACAGTAAAGGAACAACAAATCTGTTCGGTAACAACTCTATTCAATCATAGTGATATGAGTTAGACAAAGGCTCTTCTGTTTAATCCAATAAACTCCTTTGTCGGGTTTAGATCTATCTATCCAATAACTACCAAAGTATCAGAGTTTAGATTTCGCAATCAAAAATAAGATCTACTAAGTTACTATATAATGATGCCGATCTACGCAACTAATCAATCAAATCTATCAAAGATAAACCGATTATAGTTGGATCCCAGCCGATCAAGTTTTGTGCACACCAAAGATTATGAAACCAAATAAGAAATCTTATTCGTCTTCAAATCTTCTTAAATCTTCAATAAACACCTGCACACCACAACTTGAATCTCTTGTGATCAATCACGCACAGATTAGAGTATGTAAACAATGGATTATCACAAGACGTCTTTAGATCTACAAACAGTTCTAAAGATCCAGTCGACACTTCGATCTAGTTTGAGTGAATCTTATATCATAAGAGAAGATTCTCAAGAATAAACAAACTAGGTGCAATCAAACTTCAACAACCGTTAGTCAATCAAATCAAATCGAAAACTAATAACACTGTTGTTAGAGCACTGCTCGGTCGAACTCGCAAGCGTTGCTATCTCAAGCATGTTTGTCAATATTAGTGATCAAAACTATAAGTCTTGATTTCTAGTCTACCATAGCTAAGTCTCGGACTAGGATAGAAAGTGTAGTTGAGATCGAGAACTCCATGTCGATCATCAAACAAGACGAAGAACTACTCAAGGAACTGGTGGAACTTCATCGAATAAAAGGTATGTGGAGACTTGAACTTATCTATCACTCAAAAGTCTATCTACTCTATCTCCTATCTTGATACAAAGTCGTTTTGTTATATAGACTTTGATTATACACATTTGCTATTTCGAGCCGAGTTTATCTCGCTTATCTATTTCTCGAAATAAGTGTTGGTAAGCTTTCGCTTTGACCAAGTTCATCTTTACCTAGTGACGAAAGTCATGTTATGTTTCAATTACTTGAAAATGGATTTGAAGAAAAATAGTTTGTGAATAACAACTATATAACGTCCTCTAAGAATGTTTCAATGATTGAAATGAGAGTTTAGATTATATAACCATTGTTGGATATACGCATTGTGTAGAAACGCATACATGTATAAGTCCTTATTCCTTGAACCGAAGTCTGTGTACTATGCTGCTCATGAAACCGAAACAAGATCCAACGAACCCATTAGTGAACCATTGGGTCATGTTGTGAATAACTTACCATCCGCATGTAATGTCTCCCAAAAAAGTCGGAGGTTCTCTTCCCGAGAAAATATGCTAGAGTTTGTAAACTTGTTACAAACTTATTCCAGTCACTTAAGTCCGCATACCTAGTCCGCGTACTTAGGTTGGTTATTATCTAAAAACGATTATTCATGAACTTATACTTATATTAACTAAGGAATGCAAGTTTGCAATTTGTTGATGGTGATGTGGCTATAAAGTTCATGAATCGATTCGAGTGAATCAAATCATTTTTGCTTCGATTATGTCTTGTATACTTCTATGAGATCCAAGCAATTGAACAACTCTCTAACTAGTTCATTTGAGTCATTTGAACTAGTTATGGTGAAGAAGAATATGGTTAATATGAAAGTGCTCATATGGCTAACCATTTGGTTAACTCTTGTTGAACCAACAAATGTACATGTTTGGGTACGGTTACACAAACCTTAAAACGTGCATTTCATTTGTGTATAACAAGCTAAGTTTTCGATCTAACGGTTGAAAGATATTAGCTTGAATCTAATCAGGTTTTCATCTAACGGTGAATATTGAATGGTTTGTTACTAAGCTAACATTGATTGCAAACCTGATTTGAAAGACTATATAAAAGAGAACTCTAGCAACTGGGAAACCTAATACCCACACCTCATGTGCGATACTAGTTGTATAAGCTAGAGTCGACTCTCCTTTAACCTTAGGTTTCTAAAGAGACCATGTAAGTTAACGACTTGAAGACTTCATTGGGATTGTGAAGCGGAATGAAATACTACTTTCTTGTAGTTGTGTGATACGATCTTGTTGTTTCTATCGTATTGAGTATAATCGTAAAAATTGGCTTGAGATTGATATCTCCGATATGCAAGATATAAAATTAATCACAAACACCTTCGTCTCATCGTTTGTGATTCCAAAATATCTTCTTTCGCCGCGTCGATTAAGATTATTGTGAGGTGATTGATAATACTAGGTTGTTCTTCGGGAATATAAGTCAGGTTTATCAATTGGTTCATGTTCACCTTGATTTATCAAAAGACGGAACAAAACTTCGTAGGTATTTACGTGGGAGACAAATTTATCTATTACCAGTAGAATTTTATGTGTGATACATATTTGTTTATTAAAGTCTTCGACTTTGGGTCGTAGCAACTCTTAGTTGTGGGTGAGATCAACTAAGGGAATCAAGTGTGTAGTATCCTGGGATCAGAGACGTAAGGAGCGCAAGGCGTACCTTGGATCGGTGTGAGATTGATTTGGGTTCAACTACGGTCAGGATAGAAGTTAGTTTGTAGTAGGCTAGTGTAATGCGTAGCGACTTAATATAGTGTGTGTTCAATCTGGACTAGGTCCCGGGTTTTAACGCATTTGCGGTTTCCTCGTTAACAAAACTTAAAGTGTTTGTGTTATTTCTATTCCGCATTATACTTTGTTATATAATTGAAATATCACAGGTTGTGCGTTAAGTTCAATCAATTAGAATATCCAACCTTTGGTTGTTGATTTACATTGGTTGACACTTGGATATTGGTCTTTGTTACCATCCAAGTTATCTCTCTTGTATTTAATTAGACTTCATGATTTCAATTTGCTTGAGTAAAATTAAATCGAGATCGATATAATATGATTCCTTGATATCTTGTTAATAAGATTGAGTTTAGTTGATTCTCTTAAAAGTATATTAGAGTGAGTCCATACAGATTGCTAAGAGAAATATTGGGTGTGGTTGTTGTACCCCCGCTTTTTCAATTGGTATCATAGCAGGCAAACACGTTTAAAGACCTTATAAGTATGTGTTTGTATTGATCTAATTGTATGGACAATAAAGTCTTTAGAAACGCTTCACCATGATTAAAAACCAATCGTAGAAGAAGTTCTGGTAAACTGGTTATTCTCCGGAAAAAGTTGGATGAACAAATCAGGATCAACTCTGATCTTGTTGTTGAGATTGAAATACTTAAGGATTTGAAATCTATCAAAATGCCTTTGATGGATCTGAATAACTCTAGTTGCTCTTCTATGAAGAACAGTCACAAGTCAGATAAAAAACAACGTCCTGACGTTGTAAAAACTGATATGACTGAGAACCACTCAGTTGAGCTTATTGATGTTGGCCCATGTTTGTTTTGTGATTCCTCCAATCATTTCAACATACTTGTATGTCCTTCCAAAAGAATCTGAAAGTTGCAAGTAATCTTCATAAGAAAACTGAACAACTGGTTACTTCTCTAAAAGGATGTACAAAACTAACAAGAAATCCTAAACAGGAAAGTACTGATAGTATGGGAGCGTTTGCTTTAAAATCAACATCACCCTTTCAATGGTTTCTTGACAGTGGATGTAGCAGACATATGACAGGTGATCTCACATGGTTTGTTTCTTCAAACAACTATGAAAGGTGGTCTGTGACATTTGGAGATGGGAGTTTTTGCTACATAAGCAGAAGGGGACGATCAAACTTCGGCGTACACTGAAATTCATGATGTAGTATACGTAAAAGGTATGATTTGCAAATATTCTTTTTATTAGTCAAATTTGTGACAAAGGTCATAGAGTTGTCTTCAATGCAAATGGATGTGACATCGTAGACAAAACTGGGAAAGTAATTTTTCAGGGAACTCGTGGTAAAAATAACTATTATGTTTTGGATACTCGGTTTAGCAATGTTGCAATTTGACTAAGGTGGAATCTACACATCTTTGGCATGAGCGTTTTGGTCACATCAACTATCGTCTTCTAACTAAGATCATTAACAAAGAACTTGTTAGAGGCGTTCCCAAAATCAATGCAAAGATTGAAGGTGTATGTGGTGCCTGTCAAAAGGGTAAACAAGCGAAAGTTCACCATAAATCATCTCGAGATATTCTCACTAAAGCTCCACTTGATTTAATTCATATGAATGTCTTCGGACCAATTCAAAAACCCACGTTTGCTGGTAAGAAGTATGCTTTGGTTATGGTAGATGATTACACCAGATTCACTTGGGTTGCATTCTTATCCCATAAGAATGAAACTCTTGATGAATTCAGATTATTGTTAAGAGAATCCAGAATGAACAAGGTCGCAAACTAAAGAAAATTAGAAGCGACCGTGGAACTGAATTCAAGGACACTAAGGTTTTTGAATTTTGTGACGAACTACGAATTATTCAACAATATTCTCCACCCATTACTCCTCAAGCTAATGGAGTTGCAGAAACAAAAAACAGAAACATTCAGGAAATGGCCAGGGTAATGCTCCATAACAAAAACCTACCTTTAAGGTTTCGGGGAGAAGCTGTTTTCACAACATGCTATTTGATCAACCGTGTATACCTACGGTTTAAAACCCTAAACACTCCTTATGAGTTGTGGTATGATAGGTGTAGAATACACCGTATTTAATATCTAGTATTTATGCTTTCTTTGCGAGTTTTCTTGTAAATTATGTATCTTATGTGTGCTTTTGAGTTTATTAGATGCAATGGAGTCATTTGGAGCAAAAAGACCAAGTAGAGCTCGTTCGAACCTAGGAGTTCTTGCTATCATCTTGAAGAGGACGAAAATACGAAGCCAACGGCGAAAGAATGAGCTCATTCAGGCATCGTATGAAGAAGATATAGGCGAAATAACAAATTAGGCTTGTCGGTTCCCAGAACCAACAGCTTACCAAGAATGAAGAAGGAATTGTTAAGGGCACCGGGCTTAATTACTCAAGGCAGCCACGGAATGGGAGCTGACTATCGATCTTGCAAGGCCGACCGAGTTGATTACAACATTAATGGAACTGCATGATTTGCATGAGAAGACCAAGCGAGGGAATGACGGAGATGAATCGGTCGGTTGAGTAAGCATGAAGAGTCTCGTCTAGGAAAGATAGATGAGTTTGCAGAGAAGTATGGAGAGATTTAGCTCGAGCTTGGTCTTTGTGGACGGAGTAATAACGACGAGAGAAGATGAAGATGGTGAGAATCGAGCAAGAGTTGAAACAGTGATGCTGTTGTTGAGAGGATGTAGAGAACTACAGACGGGTCTGGCAGCGTGTGGTTTGAGTTTGCAAGGATCTTTGTTAGTTATGCGAGCTTTCTTTGTGGGTGACGGAGTTTTGTGAAACATAGCCATTTGCCATTTCTTTGTGAAAGAAAAGTCTTGCTACGATGGTGCGTTCGAGAACAAAGCTGGAAAGCCATGGCTGGATATGCCGATGGTGATTCTTTGGGCTGTGCGGAGGCCGATGAGACACGGATGGAGAGAGTAAGCGATGAGACACGGCGGTGAGTATGCATAGCGGTGGGGGTTTGACTGTGGTGTTCTCGAGAAGTAGTGATAGAAGAAGTGATGGGATATCTTGCTGCCATTAACGCCAGTGTGGTGCTGAGTTTGATGATCGGAGATGAGATGGTGGTGAGCTTTGGAGTTTTCTGCTTTTGCTAATGAAACTCGGTTTATTACTGTAGTTTACGGAACAAAGTTCATGGAGGCTGTTGATGGAGCTCGAGATGAGATTCTGAGAGATGTAGGAGATGATGATCTTGCCATTGGTGAGTAAGTTCGAGAGAGTTATCTGGCGGTAAAGAGAAGGGCTCGAGCAAGTAAAGACAAAGGTTGCATGGTTTTGAAAGGAAGCATGTCGATGGAAGACTTCGATGAAAGACTCGATGACGGTGATCAATATGGAACCGGGGAGTGTTGGGTGATGGTTTGTCGAGGAGGACAACTTTGTAATGATGAAGAAGGGAGTTTGGTAGTGAGAGAATGATGGAGCAAAGACAGAAGTTGGTTGGTTATGGAAGGCGAGACTGTTGTTGAAATGGGAGGCTGAGGTTAAGCATAGTTGATGAGAGTTGCATTTGGGCCAAGAAGACGAGTTTGGATGGTAAAAATGGAAGGTCGAACGTGAAGCTTATGCCACTTCGATGATGGTTTTGGCTTTGCCATTCTCGGTGATGAAGAAGAGGTGCGAGTGCGAGATGAGAGCATGAGTTTGCATGTCATGGAAATGATGGAAGCTCGGCGGTCTTGGCGGTAGATGAATAATGGTAGCTGTTTGAGATCGAGACGGGGAGGTTGGATGCCGCCATGGAGCTTGAGGAATGGTGCGACGGATGATATGATGGTGGTTTGGACTGAGAATATGTAAAGGGTAGATAGAATAACGAGCAGTCTTTGTGTGGGCTGGACTTTCACCACCTACGTGGGCTGAGCGATTGCAACCACATCTCATGAGCAAAGCTTGGACGTGAGTTTCCTCTTGAAGTTTCGATGATATTTGGCGAGTTTGGCAAGTAACTTCGTCGGGATTTGATGCACGGGACACAATTTTAAGAAGTGCAATTTCCTATTTTTACTAGGTTTCCTAGTTTCTTCAAGAGGAGGATATAAAACTCCATATATAGAGAAGCCTAGGCAAAAAATAGAAGATAGCTATTATAAAAACGTTTTATTATTATCTCTACTTTATTCTAGGGTTTAGAACCATGAAGTTTCTTCTCTTTCTTCTTGTGATGAACTCCATGAATATGAGTACCTAAGTTTATTATTGGTTATGGAATAGTTGGATTTCACATAATATGATTCTTTGATTCAATATATTAGTTTTGTCTCATATCTATCGTTTGCAATTCTACGGAAATATTGTTTTATGATTGATTGATTGTTTTGTCAAGTTGCAAATTGGTAGAACTTCTAATCACATCTATTGCTAGTTTAGGGTTTATTATACGCAAAAGTGATATTCCTTGGATACAAGTAGCATAATATGATTATAGTTTGTAGTGATATATTCTTATGATCATATGTGAATCGTAACCTTTGTTAAATTGAATTAGTGCGCTTTCCACGTTCAATTGCTTTGATTAGCCTGATTTCATAGAACTTAATGCATCTAGGGAATTAAACTTGATTAGTGCTTTTACACGTTAGGTTGTTCCTTTAGGTAGAATTCATATTCGCATCTTTTAATGTGTTTGTTGATGACATGAGGAGGTTTGCGGGATATTCTTGCGATCAAGGTATTCTAGGGTCTTTGATAAAAGTTGAGATTAAATATCAATTCTAGTTATTGTGAAAAGCATGTTAGTGAATGGCGAAATCCTTAACCAATATCTCTTCTATCTTATTTGTTTGCTTATTTCTTTATTTGCTTTTATCT
This sequence comes from Papaver armeniacum, assembly GCA_023531295.1. Lineage (NCBI taxonomy): Eukaryota > Viridiplantae > Streptophyta > Magnoliopsida > Ranunculales > Papaveraceae > Papaver > Papaver armeniacum. The sequence goes on from JAJJWW010004957.1 coordinate 22,344, forward strand.
TATTTTAGTTTATAAAATCACAAAATCCTCGGTGTTTTATATAGGAAACCATAACATATTGACAACCTAGACCTCTCTGTGGGATCGATCCTTTCTTGCCCTTGCTATATTTATATTTTGAGTAGTAAGAAAGTGTAATTTATTTTTGACGCTTACGACCGCGGTCAAATTTTGGCGCCAAATTTAGTTGGTAATCTCTAACTCATCCTTTTGAATAGGTGAATGATCATTATTACGATCAAGAGTTGAGTTAACTACACAATTATCCACGAAAGTGCCCAAGGATTGGCCTTTTTCAACATTAGCATCAATCAAATATTCATCACAAACCATATGCACATTAGAATTATCCATAAAAAACGTTTTATTATTATCTCTACTTTATTCTAGGGTTTATTATGCTACTTGTATCCAAGGAATATCACTACGTTTTATTATCTCTACGTTTTATTATTATCTCTACTTTACGACCGCGGTCAAATTTATTTTCACATATGATCATAAGAATATATCACTACAAACTATAATCATATTATGCTACTTGTATCCAAGGAATATCACTTTTGCGTATAATAAACCCTAAACTAGCAATAGATGTGATTAGAAGTTCTACCAATTTGCAACTTGACAAAACAATCAATCAATCATAAAACAATATTTCCGGAGTAATGTGAAAGCGATAGATATGAGACAAAACTAATATATTGAATCAAAGAATCATATTATGTGAAATCCAACTATTCCATAACCAATAATAAACTTAGGTACTCATATTCATGGAGTTCATAACAAGAAGAAGAGAAGAAACTTCATGGTTCTAAACCCTAGAATAAAGTAGAGATAATAATAAAGCGTTTTTTATGGATAATTCTAATGTGCATATGGTTTGTGATGAATATTTGATTGATGCTAATGTTGAAAAGGCCAATCCTTGGGCACTTTGTTGATAATTGTGTAGTTAACTCAACTCTTGATCTTAATAATGATCATTCACCTATTCAAAAGGATGAGTTAGAGATTACCAACACTAAATTCAGCGAGAAACAATCTTATGTTGACTATGATAGTGATGGTGATTATGATACATTACTTGAAACGACTCATGGTGACATCTCAGGAGTCTTTTTAGGATCAAGATGCAGACGAAGAGGAATATGTCGACACTTGTGTAGATTACTCAAGCATTGATCTTAATAATGATCAAGAGCCTATTCAAGGGTGGAGCTTGAGGATGATGCATTTTCGAGTGTTCTAAAAAAGTTTCTTATGATAAAATTTGGATCGCAAAAGTGTGTGCCTTACAACAAAAGGAGGAGTATGTTGAGAATGAGACCGTTATGACCAATATTGTGGAAGACCCAATTGAGCTTGCAAATAATTGTAATGATGATGTTTATGTCGATACTTTGGTTAAGGCGAAGCGGATGAAGAATGGTTGCAAGGTTTGATAGAGGACCATGATATAAAAGAGGTGAATAATTCACTCGAGTTTTTCAAGGATAAAGAGGATTCCGTAATACAAGAGATTGTGAAAGGTTTATCTAACCCTTTGCCTATTGTTTCTTCTCCTTTACCTCTTATTGGTTTGATACTTGATTCTCATACTATGCAGGTTATGGAACAAGAAACCGTGGAAGTACCCGACTCCTATATTCTTTATACACTTCCATGTGTGGACAAGAATAAGTGTGGGGAAGCTTTTATCGGTTCATAGCTTCACTTTGCTTTATTGTACTAATATTTGTGTGAAGTTAGTGTTTCCAAAACAGGTTCTATGGAAGGATCCTCAACTTTTCCGATTATTGGTGTATGGGAATGAATCTTACAAGAAGCTAAGTCGGGCGTCGACTTTAACACAAGCGCTTAGTGGGAGGCAACCCACCGGTTTTGTATCTTTTATCCTTTTGCATTTTATTTTTGTTTCGTTTATTTATTTTTTTACTGTTTTTTCATATCATATTTGCATCCCTATGTTTAATTTCATTGAGTCCGTAATCTATCTTAGAAGAGAATTAGGACGAATACCTTTTCGTCAGAAAAATTCAGACTGCGCGTAGTTCAGTCCAGAGACCATAAATGTCAGACCGTTTATCGAAACACTGTGAAATTTTGACACTGTGTAGAAAACACGTAGGCGAACAACTTTTTGTGAAATGGAGTTTTTCCAAATTCCTTACCAATTTGCACAGTTTTTGCGTTTTATCTGCTGTTACGTCAGAATTCAGAACTTTCGGTTTTACACATTGAGGACAATGTGAAGTTTAAGTGTGGGGAGCATTTATATGTTTGTTTTTGACACCATTAGTGGATGGAACCATTTGAATGCAGGAGTTGAGGAACCGATTAACTAAAAGGGAAGAACATAGCTCGAAATCACAAATTAACATGATAGTTGTTACCATATCTCGGAATATCACCATATCACATTCTATTTTTATTTTTCCATATTTATCTATTGTTCTCTAAGTGCTTTGGTGGGTCACTAAACATCGACGTGTTATTACTTTGCTAGGATGAAATAGAGTGGTTGAGTTACTAGAAAAAGAAAAAAAAATTGAAAAAAAAAAAAAAGAAAAAAAAAAAAAAAAGGGAAAAAAAAATAAAATAGAAAAAAAAAAAAAATTGAAAAAAAAATTGAAAAGAAAAAAAAAAAAAGACCGACCAATTAGACCAAAAACGGAATAAAAGACACTTGGGAATAGCGGTATGTGTGAAACGTAGTCCCTGTCTCCGTCGCCTAAACAAGCGTGGAATGCGAGGATCCAAGGCAACTATCATGTACTTGCTGACAAGAAGCATGCGCTTGGATCAAAAGATCTAATCATGCCGTCTAAAAAAAATTGGATCCAGTTTGATCCAATCTTATATAAAAAAAATTTTTATTATTGTGTTGAATAAAGTCACTTTTGGTTCCCTTGTATATGCCAATTGATTGATGTAGCATTCAGCACTAAGTAGCTCAATCCAATAGGTTTAGGTTCATCTTAGCAGTGACCTTCAGACAGATATGGGAAACATCGAACACTTGTGAATATCCGCCAACATCTATATCTATATCCATCTTCTTAATCTTTTCATTGTGATTGTGGTTGTTAGTTTAAGTATTGTGGCTTGTTCGACTATCTAATTAGAGTTTATTTACTAATAATTGAATTGAATTTGCAAGGTATCTCCTCCTGTAGTCAATTTGGATTCATTCATTGATTTGTCACGAATAGACGGAGTTTGAAATATAGGTTTTGTAGGTATATCTCTAGTAAACCTTCACGAGACTATAACTCGTCCACTAGGGACACCTAGGGGTTTAAAGGCTTGTTATTTATGCTAAAATTAACCGTAGCCTCGACGTCACGGAGTTGTATGTATTTATTTATTTTTTTTTATTGTTTTGTTTGATTTGCTCGAGGACAAGCAAAGTCTAAGTGTGGGGGAATCTGATAGGTGTAGAATACAAGTATTTAATATCTAGTATTTATGCTTTCTTTGCGAGTTTTCTTGTAAATTATGTATCTTATGTGTGCTTTTGAGTTTATTAGATGCAATGGAGTCATTTGGAGCAAAAAGACCAAGTAGAGCTCGTTCGAACCTAGGAGTTCTTGCTATCATCTTGAAGAGGACGAAAATGCGAAGCCAACGGCGAAAGAATGAGCTCATTCCAGACATCGTATGAAGAAGATATAGAGCGAAATAACAAATTAGGCTTGTCGGTTCCCAGGAACCAACGAGCTTACCAAGAATGAAGAAGGAATTGTTAAGGGCACCAGGCTTAATTACTCAAGGCAGCCACGGAATGGGAGCTGAACTGTCGATCTTGCAAGACCCGACGATTGATTACAACATTAATGGAACTGCATGATTTGCATGACGGGGGAAGACCAAGCGAGGGGAATGACGGAGATGAATCGGTCAGTGGTAAGCATGAAAGTCTCGTCTAGGAAAGATAGATGAGTTTGCCGAGAGAAGTATGGAGAGATTTAGCTCGAGCTTGGTGCTTTGTGGACGAGTAATATGAGAGAAGATGAAGATGGTGAGAATCGAGCAAAGTTGAAAGCAGTGATCTTGTATTGGCATTTGAGAGGATGTAGAGAACTACGGAGCCAGTGCAGCGGTGACGGTTTGAGTTTGCAAGGATCTTTGTTGGTTATACGAGAGCTTTCTTTGTGGGTGGCGGAATTTATGAAACATGGCAACTGCCATTTCTTTGTGAGAAAAGTCTTGCTGCGATAGTGCGTTCGAGAACAAAGCGGAAAGCCATGGCTGGATACTTAGATGGTGATTCTTTGGAGGCTCTTGAGGCCGATGAGACACGGATGGAAAAGTAAACCGATGAGACATGGCGGTGAGTATGCATGGCGGTGAGGGGTTTGACCTGTGGTGTTCTCGAGAGTAGTGATAGAAGAAGTGATGGGATATCTAACTTTTGCCATTACGCCCGGTGGTCTTTGAGTTTGATGATCGGAGATGAGATGGTGGTGAGCTTTGGAGTTTTCTCTTTGCTAATGGAAACTCGGTTTATTGGCTTGTGGTTTCGGAACAAAGTTCATGGAGCTGTTGATGGAGCTCGAGATGAGATTCGAGAGATGTAGGAGATGATGATCTTGCCATTGTGAGTAAGTTCGAGAGAGTTATCGCGGTAAAAGAAGGGCTCGAGCAAGTAAAAGACAAAAGGTTGCATGGTTTTGAAAGGAAGCATGTCGATGGAAGACTCGATGAAAGACTCGATGACGGTGATCAATATGGAACCGAGGGAGTGTTGGCTGATGGTTTGTCGGGAGGACAACAACTTTGTAATGATGAAGAAGGGAGTTTGGTAGTGAGAGAATGATGGAGCAAAAGAGGAAGTTGGTTGGTTATGGAAGCGAGACTGTTGGCATTTGAAATGGGAGGTGGGGTTAAGCATAGTTGATGAGAGTTGCAGTGGACCGAGACGAGTTTGGATGGTAAAAATGGAAGGTCGAACGTGAAGCTTATGCCACTTCGATGATGGTTTTGGCTTGCTGCCATTCTCGGTGATGAAGAAGAAGGTCGAGTGCGAGATGAGAGCATGAGTTTGCATGTCATGGAAATGATGGAAGCTCGGCAGGTCTTCGACGATAGATGAATAACGGCGCTGTGATCGAGATCGAGGCAGGGGAGGTTGGATGCCGCCATGGAGCTTGAGGAATGGTGCTGACGGATGATATGATGGTGGTTAGCGGCGGCGGGGCGAGAATATGTAAAGGGTAGATAGAATAACGAGCAGTCTTTGTGTGGGCTGGACTTTCACCACCTACGTGGGCACGGGCGATTGCAACCACATCTCATGAGCAAAGCTTGGACGTGAGTTTCCTCTTTGAGTTTCGATGATATTTGGCGAGGAGTTTGGCAAGTAACCCGTCCGGGATTTGATGCAGGACACAATTTTAAAAGTGCAATTTCCTATTTTTACTAGGTTTCCTAGTTTCTTCAAGAGGAGGATATAAAACTCCATATATAGAGAAGCCTAGGCAAAAAATAGAAGATAGCTATTATAAAAAACGTTTTATTATTATCTCTACTTTATTCTAGGGTTTAGAACCATGAAGTTTCTTCTCTTTCTTCTTGTTATGAACTCCATGAATATGAGTACCTAAGTTTATTATTGGTTATGGAATAGTTGGATTTCACATAATATGATTCTTTGATTCAATATATTAGTTTTGTCTCATATCTATCGTTTGCAATTCTCTGGAAATATTGTTTTATGATTGATTGATTGTTTTGTCAAGTTGCAAATTGGTAGAACTTCTAATCACATCTATTGCTAGTTTAGGGTTTATTATACGCAAAAGTGATATTCCTTGGATACAAGTAGCATAATATGATTATAGTTTGTAGTGATATATTCTTATGATCATATGTGAATCGTAACCTTTGTTAAATTGAATTAGTGCGCTTTCCACATTCAATTGCTTTGATTGGCCTGATTTCATAGAACTTAATGCATCTAGGAATTAAACTTGATTAGTGCTTTTACACGTTAGGTTGTTCCTTTAGGTAGAATTCATATTCGCATCTTTTAATGTGTTTGTTGATGACATGAGGAGGTTTGCGGGATATTCTTGCGATCAAGGTATTCTAGGGTCTTTGATAAAAGTTGAGATTAAATATCAATTCTAGTTATTGTGAAAAGCATGTTAGTGAATGGCGAAATCCTTAACCAATATCTCTTTTATCTTATTTGTTTGCTTATTTCTTTATTTGCTTTTATTTTATTTTAGTTTATAAAATCACAAAATCCTCGGTGTTTTATATAGGAAACCATAACATATTGACAACCTAGACCTCTCTGTGGGATCGATCCTTTCTTGCCCTTGCTATATTTATATTTTGAGTAGTAAGAAAGTGTAATTTATTTTTGACGCTTACGACCAGCGGTCATGGTACAGTGAAAACCCAACTTGCACTATCTCGAGTGTTCGTAAGTAAGTGCTACATTTTAAAAGATCTAGAACAGAGAGAGAAATTTGATACCAAAAGTGATGAAGGTATCTTCCTTGGCTATGCTTACGATAGTCGTGGTTTTGAGTGTTTAATCTCGGGAACCCATGTCATGATGGAATCTACTAATGTTATCATCAATGATATTAGTAATTTTCATCATGATAACCCTCTTCTTTGAATTGCCTCCATTTTGAGACAATTGATAAAGTCGAGTTGAAGTTATCCCAACTGTTACTGATCTGATATTTCTAGTGATGAGGAGAAGAGCAATGATCAGGCTACTCATGTCGAACAAGAACGTGTCACTCCACGACACCTCTGGGTTCAAAGGAATCATGATCCCAACAGTATTATTGGAGGAAAAGATTCTACAGCTAAGACAAGAGGACAACTTCAAACTATTTGCAATTTTGGTTGTTATCTTTCACAAGTAGAACCAAGAAATATTGATGAAGCTCTTGGCGATCCCTTTTGGGTGAATGCAATGCATGAAGAGTAAATCAATTTCAAAGACAAGACGTATGGGAACTTGTACCTTGTCCCTCTAACATTAATATTGTTGGTACTAAATGGATATTCAAGAATAAGTCTGATGAATTTGGCACAATTGTCGAAATAAAGCGGACTTGTCGCTCAAGGATATTCCTGATTGAAGCTATCGACTTTGATGAAACCTTTGCTCTGTGCACGCCTTGAGTCCATTCGACTATTATTATCTCATGCTTGTTTTCTTAAGGTTAAGCTGTTCCAAATGGATATAAAATCCGCATTCCTAAACAAAATTTTAAAGGAGGAAGTTTATGTCGCTCAACCTAAGGGTTTTCAAAATCGATTTCCCATATCATGTTCTTAAGATCAAAACGGCATTATATGAGTTAAAACAAGCACCTAGAGCCTGTTTCGAAAAACTTACCACTTCTCTTATTAGGAAAGGTTTTTCAAAAGGCGGAGCTGATAAATCTTTGTTTACCAAATGGAGTGGGAAAGATGTTGTCATTTCTCAAGTCTATGTAGATGATATCATCTATGGTTCAACTTCCGAGAAACTTGCAAAGGATTTCCAAGTCTCTCTTGCTAAAGAATTTGAAATGAGCAATGTTGGTGAATTGAATTTCTTCTTAGGATTACAGATTCAACAACATAAGGATGGAATTTACTTATCATAAGAAAAATATGCAAAGGATCTTGTCTCAAGATTCGAGTGGATAAGTCAACCCCAAATCGACACCTATGCCCCTCTTGGTAAAACTTGCATAGAGATGAGAAAGGAGTAAAAGTGGATCAAAAGTATATCGATCCATTATTGGTAGCCTTTTTATATCTTACAACTATTAAACACGATATTTCTTTCGGTGTTGGTTGTTGTGCTAGACTTGAGCTAATCCAAAGGAATTTTATCTTGCATACGCAAAAGGATCATACGATATGTCAATCACCTTTGTCGGGTATGGTCTATCTTACACTTTTGATACTAACACTGACCTTTCTTCTTATTCGGATCCGATTGGGCGGGATGTGTAGAAGGCAGAGAAAAAAGTACATCGAGGGGGTTTCTACTACGGGGATTGAATCTTGTGGCTTGGCATAGCAAGCGAAATTCACAATCCCATCACATGTGAAGCAAATATATTCTCTTTGGCTCATGTTGTACTCAACTTCTATGGATGAAACAAATCTTTGGCTGATTATGGAATTGACAATCTTGGAATAATGAAGATCTTTTGTGATAACTCTAGTGCGATTTGAATCTTGAGAATCCCGTTGAGCACTCCCAAGAACAAAGCACATTGATATAAGGTACCATTTTATTCGAGATCTCTATGAAAATGGTATCATAAATATGGAATTTGTGTCTTCCGAACAACAGTTGGCTGATATTCTCACCAAACCATTAGACACTAATACATTTCAACACTTACGGCAGTCTACTGGTGTTGTTTTGGTTCATTAGTTGTTTTCATGACTCTTGCCTCTGTGCTTATCTCGATCTGTCGGGCAATTGAGTTTGAAACTCCGTAGGTAGATTTTTTGTCATGTTTCTTAGTGTGTTGTGTCAAAAGAAATCCTTCTTTTCTTATGAAATTAAGGTCGCTCTTGTTGTTTTTTCGGGAATGACATATTATGGGGGAGAGTTCTTAATTGAACTTGTGCTTAATTGCCAAATCTTCGTGGGGAGTATGGTTGTGGAATATTATAGGGGTTATCTTGTATCTTTATAAACTCCTTGATGAAAGCATTTAGCTTCGGCTATATGATTGCATCTAAATCAGTTGATATGTGCTTACTTTTGTTCATGCAATGTCTCTTTGGAAATCTCATTAGGATCCCATTTTCGTACCTTTGCCAATTTTATTGACAAAAAGGGGGAGAATTAATGTGTAGTTCACACTACAAATACATATGGTTTTCGGATCATTATGTAAGAGGGAGTGGTTTCCATGTGAGATGGAGTATTGACTAAGGGGAGTGATACATATCACCATAGTATTGTTGTCGAAATTGTGATACAATTGAACTTTGATGTTGTGTAATAATACTATGACACTGTATAACAATGATTGAGAATTCTTGTTTTCTCATTGTTATAACTACGGATTTTCAACAACGATGATGCTAAACTTACAACCTTTGGTATCATTGGAGTACTTGGAAGTGACGAAGGTTTCGAGTAATGTTGAAGATTAGGAATGTGGAAGAAGAGCTACAAAAGTTAATTTATCTATTTTTGTATTCCATATGTATTGATAGTTTTGTCACTAAAATTGACAAAGGGGAGATTGTTGAGAGGCTGCTCGGTCGAACTCGCATGCGTTGCTATCTCAAGCATGTTTGTCAATGTTAGTGATCAGAACTATAAGTCTTGATTTCTAGTATACTATAGCTAAGTCTCGGACTAGGATAGAAAGTGTAGTTGAGCTCAAGAAATCCAAGGCGATCATCATACAAGACGAAGAACTACTCAAGGAACTGGTGGAACTTCATCGACTAAAAGGTATGTGGAGACTTGAACTTATCTATCACTCAAAAGTCTATCTACATTATCTCCTATCTTGAGACAAAGTCGTTTTGCTATATAAACTTTGATCGAGCCGAGTTTATCTCGCTTATCTATTTCTCAAAATATATGTTGGTAAGCTTTCGCTTTGACCAAGTTCATCTTTACCTAGTGAAGAAAGTCATGTTATGTTTCAATTACTTGAAAATGGTTTTGACGAAAAATAGTTTGTGAATAACAACTATATAACGTTCTCTAAGAATGTTTCAATGATTGAAATGAGAGTTTAGATTATGTAACCATTGTTGGATATAAGCATTGTGTGGAAACGCATACATGTATAAGTCCTTATTCCTTGAACCGAAGTATGTGTACTTTCTTTGCGAGAAAGCCGGAACAAAGTCCGCGAACCCGGTCAGCGTCGCTTGTCGGAGGGTTTTCTTCCCAGAAAAATCTCTTGGAGTTTGTAAATTTGTTACAAACTTATTAAAAGTGTAAGTCAGCGTACCTAGTCCGCGTACCTAGGTTGGTTATTATCTAAAAACGATTATTCGTGAACTTATACTTATATGCAAGTTTGCAAACTGTGGCTATAAAGTTCATGAATCGATTCGAGTGAATCAAATCGTTTTTGCTTCGATTGTGTCTTGTATACTTCTATGAGATCTAAGCAATTGAACAACTCTCTCATTTGAACTAGTTATGGTGAAGAAGAATATGGTTAATATGAAAGTCTCATATGGATAACCATTTGGTTAACTCTTGTTGAACCAACGAATGTACATGTTTGGGTACAGTTACACAAACCTAAAAACGTGTATTTCATTTGTGTGTAACAAGCTAAGTTTTCGATCTAACAGTTGAAATATATTAGCTTGAATCTAATCCGGTTTTCATATAACGGTGAATATTGAGTGCTTTGTTACTAAGCTAACATTGATTCCAAACCCTGATTTGAAAGACTATATAAATGAGAACTCTAGAAACTGGGAAACCCTAATCCCCACCTCTGGGTGATACTAGTTGTATAAGCTAGAGTCGATTCTCCTTTAACCTTAGGTTTCTCAGAGACCCTATGGGTTAACGACTTGAAGACTTCATTGGGATTGTGAAGCCGGACCCGATACTACTTTCTTGTAGTTGTGTGATCGATCTTCTTAGCTGTTTTATCGTATTTAGTACAATCGTAATAATTGGCTTGAGATTCATATCTCCGATAGGCAAGATATAAAAGTAATCACAAATACCTTCGTATCATCATTTGTGATTCCACAATATCTTCTCTCGCTACATGTGGAATTAAGATTATTGTGAGATGATTGATAATACTAGAGTACATTGTTCTTCGGGAATATAAGTCAGGGTTATCAATTGGTTTATTCACCTTGATTTATCAAAGACGGAACAAAATTCGTAGGTATTTATGTGGGAGACATATTTATCTATTACCATAGACTTTTCTGTTTGATACAAATTTGTTTATTAAAGTCTTCGACTTTGGGTCGTAGAAACTCTTAGTTATGGGTGAGATCGACTAAGGGAATCAAGTGCGTAGTATCTAAGGATCGGAGACGTAAGAGCACAAGCTGTACCTTGGATCGGTGTGAGATTGATTGGGGTTCAACTACAATCGGGACCAGAAGTTAGTTTGTAGTAGGCTAGTGTGCATGGCGATTTAATACGAGTGTGTGTTCAACCGGACTAGTCCGGGGTTTTTACGCATTTGCGGTTTCCTCGTTAACAAAACTTACGGTTAATACGTATTTATTTCTATTAGCATTATATTTTGTTATATAATTGAAATATCACAGGTTGTGCGTTAAGTTCAATCAATTAGAATATCCAACCTTTGGGTGTTGATTTACATTGATTGACACTTGGATATTGGTCTTTGGTACCATCCAAGTTATCTCTCTTATATTTAATTAGACTCGAAGATTTCTGTTTGCTTGAGTAAGAATTAAATCGAGAGATCGAGATAATATAACTCCTTGATATCTTTGTTAATAAGATTGAGTCTAGTTGATTCTCTTAAAAGTATATTAGAATTAGTCTATACAGATTGATAAGATAAAAGTAATGTTTTTTTGCCGCACCCAAAACCTGGCGAGGCAAAAGAAATCTTATTGCCACACCTAATATTTTAGTGCCGCAAAAGGGGAACTTTTGCCACACTGGTGTAGCAATAAATTCATTTATTGCCTTTTATATTAAATGGAAAAAAATAAAAATAAAAATAAAAATTGTTTTACGGAAAATGCAGGCGCCAAAATTCCCCCACTTGTAATTTTCGCAAAAATCAAAAATTCCCCCAATTTTTTCACCCAGAGGAATCCGAAACCAACCCTTTTTCTCTTAAACAACCACCGAAACAAGCGGATCCTCATCTCCAAAAGAACTGAACCATAACTTCCGAAAGAACTTCGCCATCATCCCCCTCTTCACCTCTATCTACACCTCATTAGAAAACTAGGGTTTCAGTTCGATCTCTTCTAATCTATCAAAAAGAAAACAGAAAAATAAACCGGCTACCCATACTAATATTTTGATAGAGACTTCGATTCTATCCATCGCTGCAAATCTCGAGCCTCATCTCCAACAGGTGTAGAAAATAACGAATCTGGAACACAAACATTTGTTTCCATGATTTTTTGGTGTTGAAATATAAGATTTCCGTTTGTTTCTTAGTTATGATTTTGAAATTATGGTTTTTTTTCTTCAGATTTTACTTTTGGTTTTTGCTTTGGTTTCTAATTCTTTAGGTGGTATACATGGAAGATCAAGTTGGTTTGTTTATCTAATCGATTTCTTGTTTGTTTGATTAGTAGGTACCAAAAGTAGTGCCAGGAGGTATTTGGCGAATGGACACACCTGTTAACAAGGTCTCAACCTGTTATCTTTTATATATGCTTTAAGTTATTATGATTGTTCGTTTCTGATATGGATTTTGTGTTTATTATTTCTAGAATTGCACATATTTCTTATGAAGCCTAGAAATCAATTGGAGGTCTTTGGATCTGGAGAAATTATATCAATCCAGTTTGCTTATATGAAGAGAACTGTTTGGTATATGAACCTCTCTCTTTTTCTTCCATATAAAACCAAGTCTAATTTTGGTTATTTGCATATAATTTCATTTTTTCTTTGCATTTGGATGGAGGGATCTTATAGAAAAAGTTTGGTGGATCTGCTGGTTTGGCAGGGGTGGAATGCTCTTTGTGGGCACGTAGTCGTTTTTTGTTCATCTTCATTGAATTTCTTAAAGTCAGTCATTTGATTTAAGCATGTATACCCAAATGAATCTAGCTACACCTTCATAGTTATTGTTCTTTTCTTAATAGGTGAACCATGTCCACTGGTTTCTGTGTAGCGATTAATGTTATGGTACTTTTTTTCTATTTTCAATTCGGTTATGTCATGCATTCTAAATATTTTTCATATGCTTAATAGTAGGTCCTGCAATTGTTTACAAAAAGAATTATCGTTTCAAGTGTCTTGATCTCCATCTTACGGATGTGCTACCTGGTGATTGGCGATGTGTCTGTCGTGTTAAGAAGAAGATAGAGTATGTGATTTTTTGTCTGGCAGATTGGAGTCCAATTTGGATGTGAAAGAAGTCGGTTGGCAGATTCTGAAGGTATGAGTTCCATCACTAAGAATAAATTAATTTTGCAGTAAGAATGTAACATAAATCAGACTCCTCCGAGTTTGTTGAATACTGGCCTACTGAGTTCTTGTCAACCTTCACAGTGTGCAACATGAGCAGGATTGTGCTAACCTACTTGCTTATTACGCATTGATTCGTTCAAATTTAAAAATGAAACTGGTGAAGCAGTTGTACTGATATTTTTTTTTCTGATTAGGCAATTAAAAAAATGCTCACCACGTTAAATGTTCTCTTTCTTGTTTTGCTTAATACACCCCTGCTGCAGGCTAAAGCATGAGTAATTCATAAGCATTCTAAGAGCAGTTTATTGGTTTTGCTTGGTTATCCCATACGATATGATGAATTTCTCGGAGCACCAGCTGACATATAGGTCAGTTATTATGTCCGAATACATCGATCTGCTCACAAGAGAGAGAATGTCTCATTTCTAGACTATATGATGTTGCTGCTATGGGAGAAGGAATATCTTAGATTTGTTAAATCAAACTAAAAACTTTGAACCAAAAAGCTTCCCGTGACTACTGGTTGTTTACAAATTAGTTAGTAGGGCTTGAACCCTCTCAAGCTAACAGTGGATTTGGTTCATAAGTAATGAGTTGAAGCTTGGTCCCTTTTGCAGGAGATGCCACGGAAGTAATTGAAACTCTACGTAGTAACAATGTCAATGCCGTGTTGGAAGCGACTAAAACTCACAGTTCAATAATTTATTGAACTTGATATATCTATCATTTCTTTAGTTTTTTTATTACTTGGTCACCTAATGATGTTTTACGTTTTGATTTGTTTGGTAGGACACTAAAGTCTCATAATGGAGTACTGGAGTAGATTCAGGATACATGCATCTCTTTGAAGCGTGAAGTTTGTTTACTATCTCACAAAATCTGTGAGAGAACCTGGATGTGAATTCGAGAGTGAATCTGAGAACCTGTAAAATTATTGGTTTATGTTCTTATTTTTCTCATTAAGGTTGTGTACTTTGTAAAACACTGGGCTTTATTAATAAAATCCAACTTCTGGCTTTTTAGTTAATTTTGTATATTTGTTTACAAATGCTACACGTACAATGATAATGCATATAGTTTATGTCCCGTAGAAGTTGTCTAATAACATTTCTGGCAACAACCATGATGTTGCAAAAAGAAGTCTTTTGCAACAGCTAATCGGTGTGGCAAAATATTTTGTTAAAATAATAATTAATTAATTAAATTAAATTTAGTGAAAGAGGAAAACATTTTGCCTCACATTATTGCCACACCAAATTGATGTGGCAAAAATCCCGTTTTTTGCCACAGTATCCAACAGGTGTGGCAATAAATTCTTGTCACTGTGATTTGTTTGCCCACGGTGTGGCAAAAGATTTTGGTGAGGCAAAAACCTTTTGCTACATCAAAATAGGGTTCTTGCCGCATAATTGATATGTTGCAATACACTCACTTTCTTGTAGTGTACCCCCTCTTTTTCAACTGCAATTATCTAGTTTCCCACCAACGGTACTCGTAGAGCTTCTTGATCCCATAGAAGTCTTTAAAACAAGCGGTCGTAAGATATTTCGCCTAATTAGGGTACTTTCCTCTCCCAGGAATAGACGGCTCCACCAATAAAAACA